>PNEQ01128294.1:40933-81362 GCA_003012365.1 Medauroidea extradentata
GAAATAGAGAAACAATGGAACCTGAAACTCAAGTTTCGACAGACCACTCTTATGCTGCCATTGTCACACCACAGCTGTTTCGAGGCTATCCGAAAGCTTCTGACAGAAAGGACACTACAAAAAAGAGAAAGAAAGGAACAAGCTGCATAGCAACTGACACACCAATCAAACAAGCTTTAGCTGAACGAGCATGTCAAAAGCCGGTTCAGAAACCACGAACGAAGAATCTTGCGACAAAAGTTATTTTCCCTGAACAATCAGAGACATTAAGTGAAAGTGGTGAATTTGTATCTCAGCATGATGAAGATTCAAAGAGTGAAAGTGAAAAAGACGAGAGTCATTTTGACCCAGAACGCCAACCAGCAAAAGGGGATTACGTTTTGGTTAGGTTTTCAGGAAAAAGTGATGTGCATTATGTGGGGAATCTTTTATCCAATGAAGATAATGAAGGTGACTATGAGATAAGCTACCTCAGGAAAAGCCAGAAAAATGAAAAGAAATTTCTTTTTCCACAGCAACCTGATGTCGCATCTGTTAATAAAATGGACATTGTTATGACTCTGCCATCGCCCCAAAAAATCCAGGGCACAAAGAGACAGAATTCTTACCTTTCATTAAACATAAATTTTGACCATTATAATGTACATTAGCTTTTATTTAATACTTTTAAGTTATTGTATGTGTTTACTATTCCATGTTACAGTGTACCCCATGCCACGTTACACTGTACCCCGTACTGGGGCACTCTGTAACACTTGACAGGTTTTTGATAATCGTGTGATTTTTATTAGTTAGGCTTAGTGAATTAGTACCAAAAAATTTCATGGTTTAGAGTAATGATACATGTATAGGGAAAAAATTAATTTGTAAAATTTTATAGCAAAATACAAAAAGTAAAAATAAATTTATTTTTTTTTTTTTGTTACACTGTACCCCACCTTCCCCTAGAGTTTTTCTCTGAGTCATATAAATGTTACCCAGGACTACTGAACCTGGAATCTACGTTATTGAGATCAAACTTGCGGCCATACTGAGCACACCGTAATAAAAAACACGATCTTTCGAACTAATAGCATTTACGCATATTGTTGTACTATTGCCTGGCAAGTCGGACTGCGATAGGTCCGAGCGGCAATCAGGTTAGCGTTGGGAAACCACAGAAGACAGCAACAAACACGCCGATATATGGCACGGTTACCAAGTAAACGAGATCTGTCGTCCACCAGTACTCATCCGACCAAGTGTCCAGTTCTCCGCCGGGGACTCGTGGGTCGAGCCCCGGCAGGTGTGTACACGTCCGTCGATGCCGTCTTCTCATCAATCCAGTTTTCGGTAAGGTCGTCAGATCGAATTATGTGACAGTAACCCTCAACTTAACATAATATAGTAATAATCAGTAATATTGCGCTGCTCTCCTAAATTAATAGAACACGTTGTAATTTATTATGTATTCGGTGTACCTGCCATTCTAGTATAGTAAATGCCCGTTTAACCATAACTGACTCTTAGACATTTAGCTCTAAATAACATCTATATAAACCCACAGTGTATATACCATCTGAGTGAACCCCCCCCCCCCCAACTAATAATAACTTATGACCCCCCAATATAATAATTACTTAAATAACATTTTGTAGCAATATGCATAGATATATATACATATGGGAAATTTTTACACCTGCATCAATAAGTATGTGTACAAATATTGCTATAGGTCGTTCGGGATAAAGTGAGCACTAAAAATTTAACCATTGGAAAATATCACCAGCCGTTACTATATGTTTTGCCTTTCTGTTTGCATGGTTGGCAGCGACATTACGCAATATAGTTCCGTGTATGTTTCTACTTTAATACAATAATACTGAAACAAAATCAACCACAATCGATATAATTGTATTTTACGTAATTAAAAATTCATTTGTTATCGAACTGTGTCGATTCATACTGTCTGCACAATTGATCTTAGACGCGCAAACATCAAGTGACGTGTCCAGAGAGGTTAGACATTTCCCGTCGTTAGCCGTTACGTGCGGAAATATACGAATTTGCTGAAAATAGAACTTTTTCGGTGCTTTCTGAGTGCTCACTTTATCCCAAACCTCATGTCATTGTCACAGAAATTGCATAATAACTCTCAAGGTCTGCATAGTGGTTATAGCGTGTTTGGGCATACAACATGTACATTTGTGTGTTCCTTAAATATTGGAAACATTTGCGTAAATGAAATACGTATCAGCGAGTCATTACAACTTGGTTAGCTTGCCTCGAGTACAGCCCAAAGAAGCGTCGGCGTCGATGGTAACCAGTGGTAATGTTATTTTTGAAGGATTCTTGCAATGGGGGCAAGTTTCAAACTTCTTTAGTTTGCATCCAGTGAAAATGTTGTGAACTATTATCAACTTACGGGACATGGCGCGGACTGTGACGTCTTCGGTTAACTTACCATCCTCTATACCTGTCTCCTCTGCCCATGAAAGCACATCGACGGCGAACACTGGTCATATAATGTCGGTGAACTGTGTGTGCCTTCACTCATCTTATTGTCATCTTCTTGAGCTAACCACATAGTTCTTATATCCATAAGAACGACCACTTCAACTCAATGTTAGGTGGAATGTCGACTAGCTACGGTATAGGTTGATGGGGATTCCAGACCATCATGACGTCCAAGGCGGAAGCCCTCATGACCGGCTAGACATTTTGTACATCAGTTTTTTTATTCTTGATTCCTGTTTGTCGTCCAATTTTTATTTTATTCGGAAAATGTTTGATTTCGATATTTAACGAATATTTTTGTGATTGTGTTGCTTTTGCACTGCAACGTACCCGGAGCATTTTTTCGTTACAAGAATTTTTTATCTTTTTCTGACTTCACTTAATAGAAAATGTGATATAAACATACCATTTTTTGGATACATACGCCATTGACGGCGAATGTCGCCGTATTTCAGAAAAGCCAACAACAAAATAAAAACAAAAAAACAAAGGGAAAAAGCCAGTAAGCTGTAGTCAACAGACATAAAACATACAGATAATTTCTGAAAGGAATTTAGTCATATCCCAGAAGAAGACACAAGGACAAAAACCGATAAAACAACACAAAAATAATTCCTAAGTAGGACGACAACACAAATAACAGGATACACAAATGTATGTGAACACAGGCAAGACACAACACAGACAAAAACAGACGAAAAAATGTTAGGCTTCTCAAGACAACAGATGCGACGTTTCGAGAACTGGTGTCTGTTCCCGTCTTCACCCTATTATTTTGTACTTATTACCTAGGTCGATCAAAAATGCTTGAACGTTTCATCATTTCTTACGTCCTTCAATACGTTCAATATAGGTACAAGCTGAACTGCATATCTAGTTGTGTCAACAAATCACACATTCTCTGTTTTTGTATGTTCTTCAAAATAAATTTAATACTTCTAGGACGTATTTTTGGTACCATATGATAAATATTTTGTTAAAAAAATTCAGTTTATTTTTAATAAAAACATTTACCAAACATACGAAACTTCACCTGTATATCATAGAAAATGCTTTAGAAATTAGAGATTTTCGTCGAAGAATATTGTGACACTGGCATCGGGATGCTGGTGATAAATGTAGTCCTATAACGAAGACGAGGTAACGTCGGAAATGTCGGCTTGGAAATGTGTTGGGATACTAGAAAAATACTTTCAAGAAAATGTCCACTGAAGATGGATAGGAAAGGAGGGGGTGGATTCTGTGGCAACGCAGGATATGTATTGAACTATGTAACATTTATTACTTACTCATTATTTGAACAATCCAGAACGACTGCATTTCTGACTTAGTGGAAATATTGAGCAAACTTCACCAGATACGTGCTAAGCGATATCTATAAATAATTTTATATTGCAATTTACAAATGTGCTGTGAAATTTTACCGCGTGAAATTGTCATGTGATTATGCCAGAACTTGAATTTTTATTTAAGGATTACATGAGATTGTTTTCCGGGTGGTGTTTAATATATATATATATATATATATATATATATATATATATATATATATATATATATATATATATATATCAGAAAATCTTTAATATGTTTGTGTGGAAGAAGCGATCCTATAGGAAACAATTAACGCAAGGCTATCAAATAACTACAATAGGAAAAATCTTAAAAATATGAGTTCTAAAATGAAAAGTAACTTTCGTCCGTGGACACAGCTATTTATAGTAGGAGGCCGTCTCCTTCCACTTGGCAACTCTGCCAAGGGACATTTTAAGAGCGATTAAAGCTTTTCAACGGCAATTACTTTCCCTGGTACGTTTGGCTATTTTTCTTGCCGGCGTGTCTGGGAAAGCCAGTGTAGTTTCAGAGCTGAAAGGGTAATTGCAAGTATCCTCCCTTCTTGGCAGGAACAGAAAGAGCGACATCAGACCCTTCAATTAAAGTGGGTGAACTGGAGTTGTGTGGGGCAGCAAGTGGATACTGGATTATAAACGACTTATTTGTAAGGTTATACAACAGAACTGTGACTGGATACAGGATAAATTTTGTACTTTTACTAGGAACCCAGTTACCGAAGAAATTTTATGTAAAACTTTCAATGTGGTTTTTCAAATGCGTAATACACGTTCGTAAAATTGCAAAATATAACCTTGCATTTTTACTAGCAAATGTAAACATTATATTAGGTATTTATTATTTATTTAGACATGTACAAAGTTCAGAAGTAGACAGGTTTAAGGGTTGCCGTGTGTCGTCGTTACATTACACGACAATTTTAGTTGAATGACGTTGTAAAGTACTACAATAAATACATCTACATTCCATATTGACTGAAATTCGTAACAACGAGAATTATTACGAAAATTCGGCAAAACTATTGGTCAACAAACAATATTATTAATAAAAAATTAAGTTTTCCATTACTGGTATATAGTTGTCGACTCTAATCTGCACTATTATAAAAGAGAATGAATGAAAAAATATGGAATGAAGACTGGCGAAGATAAATATTGATCATAATTATCACTGTATGCACAAATAGGTATAAGCTGTTCTTTTTTGCAGTGCAACATAGAACGATATTGTGTTTTAAATATTATTATTTGTATACATTTCTGAAGATTGCTTGGCAAGTGATTCCAGATTCGGCTTGCTTGGCAACTAAATAATTTTTTATCACTGTCTTTCGGTGCTTTGAAATCTGGAGAATATTTTTGTGCCTGGTGCTGTAGCTGTGTGAAAAAGTTACCATCAAGGTGAGTGTACAAATAATTAGGTAATTCGTGACTTAAAATATTTTGAAATTAATTAACGAACATTTGTATCTGTTGTTCATGCTGAGCCAATTTACCCTTGCAACGTTTCGCTGTGGTGATTGTTTTCATTTTTATAAACATATCGTACACGTGCGTTGCGCATCTTTTGAATTTACTACTGCTCATTTTTATTAAACCAAACAACACTGCAGTGCAATTTAAGGTTGAAAATACCAGGGTATCACAGATTTTCAATTTAAGTTCTTGTGGTAAGACATTTTTGAATTTATTTCAGTATCTTAGCCCGTGTAGTATCTTTGAATTAAGGCTGAAAAATGCTCGTGACATATGAGGTTCGTTAATATAGAGTATAAAGTTACTGCATTATGAATACCTATACACATAATTTATATACTGGTTGCTGGTTATTGTTTGGATGCATTAAATGTACAGTTAAATTACTTCAACTTTTTTTAAGTTTGGCATAATAATATCAGTACACTTTATTCCAACAAAATGAATACAAGAGGATGTGATTTGTGTGTCAGTATATATTTCCAAAAACCCGTGATTTTGGATAGTAGCGAAGTTTTCCTTGATTTTTTACAAAGAAAACCCTTGTACCTTTACAAAAACAATTAACGAAGATGTTTCGTAAATTCATGCATGTAGTTATATTTTAACACTTCAGTCGTGTTCGGTCATTTCGATAAACGTATCTGTCAGAGCCTTTTGACGTTTCAAGAGTATACTTCCATTCGTAAGTTGTTTACATATAGGCATACTTCGCTTAGTTGGTTTGCAAGTGAACGTTTCCTGAGTAATTATTCTGGTGGTATTTTTTAATAAATTGGAAAAAAAAAAAAATACATTCTTACTGTTCTCTGAAACACGTATTTGACTACTCGCAGAAGTTACGCAAAATAAATAGTAACACGTAATCCAAATATGATAAATTAAACTGCCAGTAACGAAGTTACAGAGACACCGTATTGTGGAACGTACAGGCCGCGATATCATTTCGTGCCTAAATATAAAAATGGCAATGTTGCCTACAGGCAGTAGGGCAAGATTTTTGGTTCCACAAACTTTGAACATGCCAAGTCGTGGAACAGCGATAGTCGACATTTCGTCTCTTGACAAATCGACAAGTCGAAGAGATTTCTAAAGCTCAGCGACATGTCGCACAACCATGGTGAGACAGTAAACATCAAGTGGAACATGTAACACCAATGCCAGATATCTGGGAACTATGCCGTGGAACGTCATATCCTTAGATATACGATCTTTATGATACAACATTATACAAGAGGAATTTCATGAACTATTAACTATTAGCCTATTGCTTCCCTTTGACGATACCACAATTATGAATTTCCTTCCACAATTCTTCTTAGCAAGCTATAATTGTGAAATGGTACGTCAGCTCTATTTCAAGTGGAGGCATGCTGGCATGATATTTCTGTGGCATATTAAGGAAATATTTATTGTTCATCATGATGTTCATCCTCTAATGTGGGACGTCAAATACATGCAAAATGCAGCGCTTACATGCCACCAGCTACACGATTTCAAATGAAATACTGCTAGCTAACACTAGCAAACGTTCGTAACCTTGGCACCTTTGGACATATTTAATGCAAAATAGTAGCCTTATAAATTGCCTGGACTACTGAAGTAAGAAATAAAATTTTAGTGACGGAAATGGGAAACTGGCGTAAAGTCGTTATTTATGTAAATATTTTCTGCGCAGACAAGACGTCTCTAAAGTGAACTTTTATGTGGAACGCATGTTCAGATTATAGCTAGCCTAGTTGGTTATGACATAAGGAAACGTTTAAAAGCTATAGCTCTGCGACATTAAGATGACAGTAAAGTTATTCAAGCGCTTTGTAAATGCCAGCAGCGTGGAAGGATTATGTGTTCTCTTTCCAAAAGAGAACATAAAATATATTCCTGCGCTTAAGAAAGCAGTTGCAGTGTATCATCTGTCTCAGCATCCACAAATACGCGCAGGGTTTGACAACAAATATGCTAACAACGCAGAAGAGAAATTACAACACGAAAGACAAACATCGAGTCCCAACAACATGGCTGTAAGTCATTCGCCAATCGGTAACTGCACGTAAACAAGACAGAAGAGAGTCGGACCAATAAGACACAACCTATTATGCTCCAGGCATTGGTTAGCCAGAATCTAGAACATCGTGTTCCCATTAACCCCCCCCCCCCTCAAAGTATGTTTATAAAAACTACGCTGGGATTAAATTATGATATACCTAGTAATCTTGTAGACGATTAATATATTAAGATAATGCCGTTGTGTAGTTCAAGTAATATTAGAATGGGTTTATAATATCGTACTCATTTTCCCCATCTTCTACAATCTGAAAAGCAAATCATACTCCAGAACATTTTCATTATTTCTGGAAAATTCTTTACCGCACCACAAAATGCTGCTTTTCCTTAATTCAAAACTTTTTTTTTGTGCTGACAATTGTCGTAGTGACTGTGCAGTATTTTGAATGACGCTTGAAAGTTGCACAGTCGGAATGTGAACCTAATAGGTCCTAACTCATTCGATACACGAAGCACACATTCGTAATATTCAGTTTCGGTACTATACCTATACGAATTTTCTTGGTTACACACACGTTTTTCGAAGCACATAATCACCTACACATTTTTCCTTTCTCTTTAACCCAACCTCACACTCAGTTATAGCTTCATGCTAATATATCAAATTAATATGAATTCGCACAAAAATTAAATTTGTATTAACTTAAAACAGAAACAGAATTTTCGCAACTGCCATCGCCATCTTGTAAATCGTCCCGCGCTCGCCACCTTTCTCCTGTTAAGTATTTATCGGCCTCTTCTACGGCAGGTTAACTAGCCAGAGAATAAACTCTCTGGCTAGCGATAACATCAGTTCATACAACGCGTTTATAGCCTAACAGGCGAATAACATTTATTCCAGGCGCTAATCAGTGTTGATAGAACTGGCCCTAAAATATTTAGAAATCCTTAAAGGCAGAGGGTGAAAATAAGTTTGTGGGATATTATGTGAGGTACTTAACATAGTTAGAGTAAAGGAGATTTGTAAACGGATTTATAAACCTGTCTCTCTGATAGAAGTAAGCAATGGTACGTCGAACACAACCCCATCCTGTAAATAATAGGATTGCCACTGATTGTATGGAAACATTACATTTTTTTTCGGATACCATCGGATGCATCATCCTGCAACTTACCCAAAGTCTCCGTGTAAAAACAAACGAAAGATGCAATCGTAGCAAGACAGTGAACTGGTCAGTAGGTCATTATTATTTTAGATGAACTATCGGTGTCATGTACCAACATTCCCCTTTTTGCTCACGGAACAAGTACGTGATTTATAAGCACGTAATTTCTGAGTATGGGCGTCATGGACCATCTTGACGAACCTTACACACAATACTGATCTCTGTCAAGGTCAGGGTCAGTCGTGGGCGAGCTAAGGACAAGAAAGCCGGTGATAACCCGGCAGCCCCAGGGACAGGACGTACGAGACGCCGACGATGCTGCCATGGCTTCTTCCTCCTCCCCTCACCCCCTACGTTACTGTGTAATTATCGCCGCAGCCAGATACAAGCACCTCGGGCGACGACAGAACCCCCCCCCTCCACACTACTTCCTCAACAACCAAACACTGCCCCACCATCCTGTTTCAGCAGCGATGCAAGCTTGATGAAGCGTTCATTTCATTTGGGTTCCGGCAGTCGTCACCGAAAAACTCTGATCAGTTTCCGGTCTGTAGCTCCGCTGCTTTCAATTCCCTCTCGCGATGAAGGGACTGTCCCCTGCTCCAACCCCTCTTGCCGTACAGAGAATAAAGGGGACGAGGGAAATACACCAGCTCGTACAGTCGTGAAAAATTGTCGCATAGTGCACACATTGTTTCTCGAACATTCTGGAATATGGCAGAGAAGCAGCATGCACTATAGGGGAAACATAGTCACGAAATACTCTATCACATGGATTCTCGAGCTGAATACGAATAAGTTAGGTAAGCTGAACATGACCAGTATTCGCTGTGCATTTCTGACGAGAAAATGCGATCAAGGACACAGCTAATTTGTGGTTCGTTAGGACTTTTCAACCTTTACAGTAATACAAGCAAAGGCCATACAGGTCGTACTACACACGATCGTTAATTGGCGCTCAATGAAACTAAAGTATTAACTTATAGTTTTCTGAATTGTTAAAATTGGTGCACATTGTTTTAATGTGAACAGTTGACTTTGATGGCACCAAGAATATAACATTCGGTTCGTTGGTAGCAATCAACAATCACGAATGAAATACAGCTTACACGACAGGAGTCGACTTTGTAACGATAAAGTATTGCACTTAACAGAATGTGAGTAAATGTGTGTGGGAGTGAGCACACACACACTGGCTTTAATATTGCACATATGTTGCTGGCAGCTAATAAAATAAGTGATCCTATGCTTGCTACAAACTACAAATATTTAATAGTTTTCACAAAGTTTAAATATTATAGTCAGTGGTAAATATTCTACAGTATTCTATTTGTTGTAACAAGAAGAAACAGTCCGTGTAAATATAGTGTAATTATGTTACCTCTATTATCATATAAATGCAATTTGCAAGTCGGTAATAATAACATATCTACAATATGATTTTGTTATATTATAATATAAATATGTATATATATTATATACAGTGAAATCGTAAGTTCCTGAAATAATTAGTTGAACATTGCCTAGCTAGTATTAATTATTATCAACAAGTAAACAAACACATGTCGAATTGTTTTTCTGATTAATTCAAGCTACTAGTTCCTAAGGTAACTATACAAAATTAATATATCAGAACATACTAATCAGTCGAAAAAAATATTTAAAATACTTACATAAAAACTGTTATTAAATACATACGCCACTGTACTGTTGTGTCATTATAGACTACTAAGGCGAGTAAACATACAATACTGAACGCGCCAAAAATAACAGTCGATATACATTTTCATCTAAAAATTGACGCCCCTGCAGAATTAATAGTCAGTAAAATGATACGCTAATAGAGAAAAAGGTAATGTTAATAGCGAACCAAACAGCAAAGATAAGTATACATGTATAAACTAACACAGTTGGACGTTACTATAAGGACAACACTGATAAACAAATTACATTTTTTTCTGACGGAACAACACTCAAAAACCGCTTTATTTGCCACAACACAAATTTGGTTTTAGCAAATGACATTGTCGTCGGGCCGTAATGCTTCGGAAAGGATCTATGCGGGAAGAAAATTTTTGTTTAAAGTTATCAGCAACAGCATCGAAACAAGTGTTGCGTTTAAATACGTTAGCAGTGATCTTCATCAAGTTTGTTGTATTGTTTTTAATACAAGATTTTGGGTCAGACAATTTATTTTTTACAAAAAAAAAATAATAATAATGTTCTCCGAAATACTTATCAAATAATTAACAAACACCAAGTAAATGTTTTTAAATAATTTTTTTTACAATGAAGGAACATTAAGGCTATTGTCTTTCATTTATTTCAAACAATTGCAAATAACTCAAATATTTTTTAACCAAATGCTTTGAAAAAATTTCAGACTGTCTACAGTCATACGATGCACAATTTTGCCAGAGCGTTTTTTAAATTAATTTACCGTTTGATAGCAAAAAATTATTTTGTTTCATTTTGGCTTATTTTGACCTCAAAATATGTGATATTTCAGGGGCAAAAATATAAAAATCCGTTTGGTGTATTGCAACAGAAAAATTCATATACAAACTATGATATATAAGTCTTACAACTGTAAGAATGCATTTTTGATATATGTAATTAATTTGCGTTAAAAAAAACATTTTCGAAACCACTGCAAAACTAAAGAGCGAAGCCTTAACTGAACAGTGTTAAAGAATTTCTCTTTAAAGAAAAGAAAACGCGTAACTGAAATAGTGATATCTCAGAAGCTGCTGTTTGCTTCTCTTGTGACATGTTGTAAACGTGGCAGCCGTTGCTGTTACCCGGCGGGTTATATCGGAGCATCTGCCTCTATTTTCTCATCTCACGTAAAACTTACAAGTATTCTAAATCTTGTTTCTTAGCGCTTACAAAGATCTCTCCACTGCGCTCTATTGGATCCATCTGCAAGTCTTAAGATGTATTATTCCTCACCGCAAAAACCGTTTAAAAAAACACAGTAAACACTGGTGCATACGAAAAGACAAGGCGACAAACACAAGGCAAATAGTGGACGGTAGCTTTCTCTTTAAGTCTGAGGCACGTAAACCGGGAAGGCGATAAGTCGAACTCAACACGTCCGTCAAACACCTCATCGCCTCTAAGAGCGAAGGACTAAACTAGAGCGCAGTGTTTTCGTAGAACGTGTTTTTCAATGGGACTTCAAGCGATGACCCAGTTGTTTTATTAGTGGAAAGTTTGTGGTTTCTATGGCTAAAGCTGTGTGCACATGGTACATTTTTTCTCAAGTTCGTGTACTGGATTCTTCACAAATTTTTTTTTTACAAGCCGAAGTACTAGGTACGATACAGGTTTTCGCTGCACACGATACTGGCTACCTAAATAGTTGTGTTCAGAGAAAATTTAAAATAAGTTTCATCACGAAGAATTTTACTGTGGTAGATAATACTTTTCACCACATACAAACAAGTCTGTTCTCTATAAGCATTTATTAACACTCGTAACTGCTCTTTCGTCCAATTCTTTCCCTCCATGTTTATCTTTATATCAATACTCGCGCGCGCCAAAAGTTTTAGTGTTGTTGTTTTGATGAATTCTGACTGGCCGCTGCTTAAATATTGCAGTGCAGCTCGCAACAAAAATCGGACGCCGGCAATTAGGCAAATCAAGTACCTGAGCTCGCAGGGCTGCTAGTAGCATGCCAGAAAAGTTAGTAGCCGAGCAAGTACGACTCCTAGTATACAATATTGTACGGAATATTGTACCGTGTGCGGCGGGCTTCAGTTTTACGGTTACGATCTATATTTCCTCAGCTACAGCAACGTGAAAAAAGCCATTATTAGTATTTTTGAAGATCTTGGAAATAATGTTTTCAAGAAGCGGACGGAATTTTTTTAAGTCGTAGGGACACAGTTTGAAGTGTGTCTTCTTTTACTATATAAACGCATTGGAAATATTATTAATAGTTGTACAATATAAAATACTTTCCGTAAGCACGCTACATCACGGCTCACGCGTCCGGTCAACTAACTCTTTACGTACACGTTCCTGAGGATCGAAACCCAGCGACGCGCTGCACGAGACGTCAACAATGTGGTCATTGTCTTAAAGCTTATTTAAATTAGAACGTCGTGGTGTGTTGTAAGCACTAAGAAAGGATCGAGCGTGGTTTGAAAGCGGATACATTGTGCCCCAGGGTATCGGCGTCACTTTCTTCGTTTTTAAACGCCGCTAGTATTCGGAAGGCTGTAATTGACTTCGACGGCATTAATTAATGCCTGTAAAGCATCGGGCTGCTCGCGCATTACAATGTCAGCATTAAAGGCTACGTAATTAATTGACATTGTGTACAGCTGCTAGCACACAATTGTACTCACCGTGATGCTGAAGATTCTATGTCTTATGTTAAAACTGCAGGCCATGTGCGGTTGAGAGCGAGAAACTGTCGTCTTAATCCGTGACTATTATTTCAAACAAGTAGTTGTTCGTATTTTATGTCGTGGGAAAATGTAACTGTAGTAAACGTTTACTTTTACAACCAGTGAAATACTTTGATTAGTTTGGCTTCCACAATTAAAGATTAGTCAGTTTTAAAATAAATTCATATTTTCACTTACCTCAGTTAATTAAATTAAAGCATTCTTTTAACGGAAATTCTTAACAGTAACCATAGCATAATGTATCGAATATTAATCTAAAATCAATTTAAATGCAAAAAATGCAAATTATTCCAGATGGTGACAGTATATCACACTGTACGACACAGAATACTAAAACAATTGAGAAATGAAACTGCCAAACCTAAGGCGAACATGGGTCACATGAGCGAACAATGTGAAGGAAGTTACTCGCCAATCAATCAGCAGATGTTGGTAACACACACACACACACACAAACAACAACCACAACAATAATACCAACACCACCACCACCAACAACAACGTTCAGAAATATATAATATTGGTTACTCACTTTAAACGGAACCCTTTCATGTCTTGTCTTGTAGCGAACATTGAATGTAGTGAAGTGAATACACCTTGCTCATTCCGTACTTTAGTAACCAGATCTTCAGATGTTATCACATTTTTAAATAGAATAGTCGATATGTGTACGCTGTATGTTTGAGTTCCCCGAACAGCATCAAAGTGTTGTAAGCGACACAAATACATGAGTGTTTTAAACCAGCGATAGCTAGTACAAAGAAACCGTCTTGTCACTCGCCTGTTTGAAAACCACACGAATCAGAAATCAGGTTGGCCAACTGCGAATGGGTGCCGGGTGCTAAGGGAAACTAATTATTTATTAACTTGAACACCTTCACCTCTGTAAACTATACCGGCTTATAACTTGCTCTAATGAACTGTACTCAGAATGGCCTATTCATGCTTTAGGTGGAACATTTTCAAAACCAAAATGTCAAAATGATAACAGAAAATATACTGTTTTGCCTTGACACTTTATTTTTCAATCATTATTTTCAGGTTTATATTAGAAACTATAGCATAACCGAACAATTTACGTGAATCTAAAACAAACCAAGCCCACAAAAGTGGTCAGATTATTGCCAACACCACAGAGTTATTAAATTTCTGCTACGAAGCATAATGATTTTCTTCAACCTGGTACTCAAGAATACCTGAGATTATGTCCGACATTAAGTATAATACATTTTCTAGTGTCTAATATTTATACAAGCAGCCCTATACCATTATAGTACTGCGTCTTATATAATGATTTTTTTCTCTTTTTATGGGTCTATGCCATCTGGAAATAGTGACTCTGCAGACCAAAGAAGAACTGATTCATTTGAATGGCTCAAATTATTGAAGGGGATCTTCCGTTTCCCCTGCCCTGTCATTCCGGTGCTGCTCCATACTCACCTCACGTCACCCCTAACCAGCGCTAACCAAAATCTCTCTCACTCTCACTCACTCAAAATGTTGAATGTAAGAGAGCCAAAAACATTGCAAGTTATTTTATTTTAAACTAAAAATTTACGTTATTTCGAAGGTTCCTGCAAATATGTTTTAATTTCTCCATCCATATTTAGTCTTTAGGCACGTACAGTAGAAGTAATTAGTTCGCAGACAACTGCCGTAAAACTCATTCGTTATTCAGAAAATATAGTGGTGTCTCCAACTTTTAATCACTACAACAGTTTCAAAAAGTGAATAATAATGTACGCTTCTATACGTTATAAATGTTTGTCACAAATATATTTACATATTGTCAGATATTATCAACCTCTATTATTGCCTAAGATATGCTTGACGATAGTTAAATAATTATTTTCGCCATGCTAATGTCTGAGAGTAAACCAAAAATTTCCACCCAGCAATACAAACAAACCCAGTTATAAATTCTTTATTCTAAAAAAAGGCTTAAAAATGTCACATGTAGTAATTCTGAAAAGTTGGAAAACGTGCCCCAGTTTTACAAGTTACTTTTGTGTACTCATGCTTGAAGTCTAAGTGAAACGAATTCAAAAGATTTTCATAGCCCAAACTATTTGACATATTTTAGGGATCACAAACTAAATAATCAAACGCGAAACATATAGTCCCAGTAATTGATCACAAAGTTTAATTAAAGCAAAGACTGTTTCCTTGTTTTTTTTTTTTTTTTGCTACCAAATATGTGTTATTATTTTCTATTGTAGAGTCCCTCAATAACGATGAGAGTGTATATGTCCGTTGCTACAGTGTCAGTGAACAGGGGCGTTCAATACTGGCAGATTTTTATAAAATCTGGAATTCAAGCATTTATTTGTTTTCCTACCCTCCGTTATGGTTATAGACCGGAGAAAATTCGCAGGATTGCTGCCATGTAGACTACACTTAAGAAATATATTTAAACCCGACGCTAACACAACAGTGCGCCATGGTTTCATCTTTAATTTGTTACTGATTTATTTCTCTACCACAGTCGTGTTAACAACATCCACAAAGTGTCACAAATGTCTTGGGCAACTGAAAGAGTGACATGAACTGTAATGCGTTTAGTTTCTAACTTGTTGCTGAAACATTTACGGAATTTTCATGTCTTAATGAATTTTGTGTGACTCATTTGACAAACAATAAAATGCCTCTAATTCAGAGGCATGTAGGTTACAGTCAATTCTTCTACATTATGTGTCCATTGGCTGGTGACACATTTCACAATTGACAAGGTTTTTTTTTATCTTGTAGGTTTGTTAGCGACTAAGATTTGTGCGGGGCTGGCCTGACGAACTGTGGCTCATAATTTTACAAGTTAATGCAATGTACTCATGATTGAAGTTAAACTAATTCTCAAAAAAATAACAAAAAAATCCCATGCCCCACACAATAATAAGTAGTCCCAGTCATTTCTTCCCATGGCGAGAGCAAGCAGCCAAGAAATAATATTCACCTACTTGAATAAAGAAACGACCGTAAAAGTATAGCTCGCAAGTAGATACGCGGATATCCCCTGTCTGTGTTAATAGCTTTTTTTCGTAAGTGTACACTGTTATCCTGTGCTTTCGCAGAATAGGAAGGTATACAGAAGAAAGATTGTGTGGCGGTGCTATAAGGTGAGCTTGATGCACGGTGATCTAGTCACGGACGACCTTGAGTCAGAATGACTCTATGTGCTGTGAAATATTATCTTTGGGATGGGCCTAATTTTGTCGTATGTTCAACAGAAACTGCTTATTGACGAATTAATCTCCGACACATTGCTTGCTCATATACTGTAAAAAAATTTTTTGTACTTTTACAAAGAACAGCCTTGGAAACCCAGTTGCCAAAGAAATTCCTTGTAAAACTACAATGGTTATCCTTGTAATAAAATACAAAGTATATGTTTGTAAAATTACAAGGACTAGCCTTGTAGTTGTACTTTCAGTAAGGAAAAAATAAATTTAAATGTTCATTGTACTACATAATTAACACTGAACTTATTTATCAAATATTTTTTGAATAAAGGTCATATACAAGAGATAATTTTGAAGCAATAAAAAAAATTCGGGTGGAGCTAAGTCTCGAACCACAAGCCCCACGCTCAGAACATAAGCACCTTACCATTAGACCACCGTGACTTACGTAATGCGTAATCTTTATTTATTTGTATACATTCAATGTAAAGTTCAGTAATAATTCTTCCTTTTAAAGCACGCAATTAATATAAAGATTCACTTTATTCCAGAAAAATACTTTTCAGAGGTTGTGATCTTTGCATAAGTAATTTCCGGCGAACTTACGATTTTTGTAGGCTACACTTTTTTTCTAAGTTTTTTTGAAAACAAACTCCTTTTAACGTTATAAACTAATAATTTTACAACGAAAATGTTCAACGTTTACAAAAGTTTGTACAACTACAGAGAAGTGCCTTGTCATATTTTACAAAATAATTTACAGTGCAGGAACTGTCGGTATAGGTCCAAGGAATTCCTTTGTAGTGTTACAATGTTTACCTTTGTAACTTCATGAAGTAATGATTTTACAATGGTATTCTTTGTACTTTTACGACTTGTGAAAGTACAAAGAATACCCTTGTAAATTTTGCAAAAAAAAATTCATAGTGTATGGCCGGAATTTGCAACACATGGGGCAGTTTCCTTTTTGAATTCGAAGATATTCTGTGACTTGTCTGAATAGCGTTCTCGCGAATGTTTCCAATGATTCCGTCTTATTTTTACAGACCTTCTGTTTCGTAGTACTAATATATCAGGAACCCAAAACCACGGAATTGACTTAACGTAGACGTTGTTTCGTTGGCTACCGCTCGTATCTAAAGCCAATCAACACATGCCACAGTAACACGTAGCTACGCGACTCCAGGGACTGGAGGTTTCCTCTTGGCTCGCAGTCCTCTCGGCCGTGTTACGTCCACTAGTCTCACTAGTGTACAGGTACGTACAACGATTTATAGACAAACATAATAGTAAGATATAACGGAACTATTTTGCCCGAGTGTATCGACGCTCACGCCGAGTCATGGGCACGAGAGGAAAGATACTGTATCTCCCTCTTCCTACAGCCGAGCCAGAGAGAGTCCTCGGACTCGCTGCTCTCTGTCTCTCTCTTTCACTCTCCGGAGCGCGCGGAAATCTCTCGTTGATTTCTCATTAAAACCAGCGCCGACCAAGTTTCGGCGGCGGCCTAACGAGTGACAATGCTCAAGCCCCCGGCCTGGCAATCCAGTTCCGATCAATCGGAAACACAATTACAAAACTCTTTGCCAGCGAGTAGGAAACGATGGCTTGAGAGAACCAGACCAGCGTGCGTTTATCTATGTCCAAGCGAGAGTCACACGTTTCATCCAGTGTTCGGGCGTTACAACGTGTAAGTCTGTCTACTACCAACACTTGTAGTAGCCGCCCTGTTGCGAGTATTTCGTGTGTATGATGCCGGGAAGTGCCAGCGGCGACCCATGAATGCGTATCACATCTAACAGTAGCTCTAAGCCAGGTGTGTCAAACTCACTTTCACTTTTGGTATTTTTAATTCGTAGTGAACTTTGCTTGCAACTAACAAACACATGGAAATTACACATCATTTTGTAACACTTTGTTAACAAATTAAAATTTTCAAAACGTCGACCTGTAAGGATTTCCGCACAATAAAAAACTCTTTACAATATTTTCAATAATAATTATCAAATTCTAATTATTCGTGAATGTATTTTCGGTGGCGAGAAGATTATGTAAGTAGACTCTAAATCTCGTCTACAGCGATGTCATTAGAGACGTGACGCACGTCTTGACAATCACAGGAACCGGAAAAAGAAGCAAACCAGGTCTTCCTAAAGATCAACCTCAACATGCGCGGAAACCTAAGTCAGGATGATGGAAGCCGGGAATCGAATTCAGTTCCTCCAGGAAACGTAATACCAGTGTGCCACTTTGCATGGTCGGAGTGAAGAAGAACCACAAAATAACCCTTGAGTGCGACGAGTTTGGCACTCCTGTTCTAGACGCTCGTCGCTTAACTGGTGTAAGTAGAATTCCCGTCAGTAACGTGCCTTTATGAGATATTTAACAGTAGGACTGCCATTTTATGAAGTAACTTTTAAGATAAAGATGTGCTTTTGAAAACACACCCATTTTAAGCAATTTTTTTTCTGCATGAAAATTAATTTCAGAGATAAACGGATAACCCATGAGAAGAATTTATTTGATGGATGAATGAACAGCCTGATATGTTCATCATACGTCATACCAGTTATAGCAGGAAGTGCATACCATATAATGTGAACGTATTTATCATGCATTGCAATGACTGGGTAGGAAAACAATCCTTTGTTTCCTAGTGTCTGACTGAATTATTTCATTCTGAGTCATGTTGTTATTACATGTTCTACCTTGTCTCTAGTTTCGCAGACATCACATAGTGCTTAGTAGAAAATGTGATGAATTTGCTGTTCATTATGTTTAGTGAAAGTAGAATTTGATAAGTCTTCCTAAATTTGTCCGTTTTTTTCCCATCGGTCTTGCCACACTCACAAGGATAGTGTTTTGTGGTCCTTATTAAACTTTGAACCAAAATTTAATTCATCCCTTCCAGTGAGACTCGTCTGTCTACTTTCTTTGGTCAGGATATCGGAGATATTCCAACTAACAAACACAGTAAGGACACTTGGATATACCTGTGTTACTTCCAACAACAACTTCCCTCTGAGCATTGTAATCTTACTGTGTTGCCATATTACTACTCTATAGTCAGGCCTGGACTGGCCAGGTCGGCTAGTCGGCGATCGCCGAGGGCCCCCGGGCCAGGAGGCCCCCAATGTGTGTACGTATATTCAAGACTTTATTTATTTATAATTTGTTCCGTATAGATGTCCGCTCCTTTGCCGAAATTTCAAAGAAAATAAAGAATGCAAGACGTAACATTAAGTTGCGACTCGTTACCCTCCCTGCTTTGTGGCTGCGACATTGTCAAGCAGCATGCGCATCCAGGTGGTTTTGTTCATAATTCCGTATGCATTTTAGTATGGAAAATATATCAGGGCATCTGACTTGAGTAGATACGTTTGTAGCATTTGTTAATTAATCACTACATTGTCATGTTAGGCCATGTGCAACATGCTTCGTTATTTTTTCCATTCGCGTGTCTTGCAACACGGAACAGCAAGTTGTCACCTCGCTCTTCATTCTGCGACCAAGAGAAGAGAGGTGGCAAGCAAAATACGTGTCAGATATCCCGTCGCCAGGCAATTATCAGCGACATTACATTGCCCGCCCTCTCTCTCTCTCTCTCTCTCTTTCCCACGTAAGCTTGATATCGGGACGGAAAAAGAACAACGTAATGCATTGAGAAGAACCATTAAAGCGTTGCTAGTTAGATTCCGCGTATATAGTTGACATTTTATCAACGCTGCGTATTTTTGAACGTATTTAGACGGTTTTCGCGCAAGTAGTCAAGGTTATTATGTTGTTACCTAGAAGTAAATAAACATTTGCAGTCGTTTTAAAGGCCTCACTCGGTAACCTGGACAAATCATAACTCGGACAGACTCGCCCACCAATTAGTCCGAGTTTTACGGATTAGATAAAGACGAAATTATAGATGGAGTAGCTGCAAACAGTAAAGAACTTAAGAAAAATCTGTTAGGTTAGTTATTATAGTTATTTTTAAAGATGATATTATTATTATTATTTTATTTGTGTTTATCTTACAATAATTATTGCTGTAAAATTAAGTTTCATAATGCTCCAGATTTAACGAAAAATATAATGAGCTATATAAGTGTAACTAAAATTGAACTTTTATTTTATTTGCTGATACGTTTAAGATTTCTTAAAAGCGTATATTAGTGTAAGCCAGTAGGGCTTTGTAAGCTTTATATACGTATCTAATTTTGCGAGTCATATACGATTAAAAACTCCAGCATAGGTCCATAGGCCACAAACTGAAAAAGGGCCCCTTCCCCTACGCCATAGGGGAAGGGGCCCCTTCACAGTTTCTGGCCGAGGGCCCCAGAAGGAGCCAGTCCGGGCCTGTCTATAGTAAATTGTTATCACTACCCTAATTGCATTAAAAGCTTTCATATCGTGTCAAATTTGAGTACTCAATTTTAATTTCGCATGGCCTTCAATCTGTGAAAAACCATTACAGCTATCTCGCTGTCATAATCTACATGATGGTGAAAGATAAGCTAGTTCAGGATGACTTCCAGGCATTTGAATCGTGTTATCACTAAATTGCCTACGAACTGTACCATTGGTTTAATTTGAGAATCTCGTTAATATCATTGTATACAGAATATTATTAGTGTCGCTTTGTTTTACCCATTCTCTAAAGATGTCATCATTGCCGCAATAGTTTTTATGGAAAATGGAGTGTTCCTATTTGCCACGCATCAAGGAGTTTTATTGTTTCATACACGTATCAATTTATAATTTCACTTACAATGGGGTAGTGACCTAGAATTTTGCCATTTTAATATATATATATACATATATATATATATATATATATATATATATATATATATATATATATATATATACACACATACATACATACACATGGCAAATTCTTACAATTTGAAATTGGATTCCTTAGGTGTTTTCAAGAAATTCATGTGCGGCTCACAACGTGCGCACTTTCGACGAGAAAGTAGTCTAGAATAATGTTTAAAACATAATATTTATAGTGACGCTGAACATTAAACATTGAATACAGCAAAATCTCTATATAATTAAATTATTACGGGGTGCTTTATTAATATTAATAATTGGTAGGAAACTAAATATTAAATGAAAATAAAAAAATTACATACGATTCAAAATTGCTTACCTTATACCGAATCGCCTATACCTATATGTAGGTCTTTTTCAACTGTCTCTTAACCTAAGATTTATCTGGAAGCAGGTGATCGAGTTGGAGCTGTTTACTGTTTTCAAGTTTAGCTACTTGTTTTTTACAGTAATGCAGAGTAGCAGTGCTGAAGTTCTTGTCTTACTGACAGCGATTTTGTATGTAATTTAAAAAAAGTCAGAATTTATTGGTTAGTGAACACACGCCATTGCTAATGTTTTGCTGATCAAAATTGTGTTGAATGACAAAGTACAAAAAAGAAAATGAACTAAAATGTATAAAAACACACTAAAAATCCCAGAGGAATTTTATTAGTTTTTCTGTTATATATTAGAAAACAAAGAATTCTAGAGATAGAATTCAGTCGAATATCGACACAACACCCAGACACAAATGACAGACACAAATATAGAACCAGATTCCCAATATCAAAAAAAGATGGAAATAGACAAAAACAGTGAACAGTGGACAACAAACAAAAGACAACAGACAACACAACACAAGTTAAAAACAACGAAAAAATGAAACGTTCCGGGAATAGATCGCAATTCCCGAAACGTTGCATTTTTTTGTTGTTTTTAACTTGTGTTCTCGGAACGCCAAGATGCGAATCTGTCTATTGTCTTTGATATTTATAACAATTTTAGAAGAATTAAACTTTAAAACTTAAGAGTAACACTTAAATTAAAAATTTTAAAAATTCAGTCCCATAAAATAACTTAAAAAGGTAAAACATAATAATTTGAAGTTATTATTTACCCATAAATAAATCGAGGGACAGCTAAGTAAGCAAAACAGGTAGTTACAGTTAGGAAATTTGAAACATAAAATGTAACTGCAGCTAAACTTACGTAGGATGTTGTGTGTACTTATGTAACGATTATAAATGATGATCCGAAAAAATTAATTACGCTTCCTTTAATTTTGTGGATTTGGTTTTGCTGGTTTTTTTTAATCTGGTTAACGCAGCGATCCCCCGACGTATTTAAGGGTTAAATTATTATTTATTACTTTTAAGTGATCGTTTTACGAATTAGGTTTACTTTCTTAAACTTTTAATGTATGGTCAGTGCCAAATAACCATATTAAGGGGAATCGCAGATACTATACGCCAGTTGAGGGCATTACTATTTAACACGCTGAGGACTGTATGTTGGAGATCAATATAAGATAGACTGTAGTCGCATATACACGCTGTAGAGAAGCCAACAATATCGGTCAGTATGTTACCTTCTTTACACTGTTGTATTAGTTCACATCACTTCTGACATGCATACACGGTACTGTGCGCTATTAATTATTGGACAGCTAACAGACAATGAAATGCCAATACGATGGTGTTCCAACCAAAGAACCCGAAATTAGGCAACACAATTAGAAGGGATGGTATATCGTGAAAATGTTTTGTGCCAACATACCCTTGAAAATGCAGCAACATAAATGATTAGACGATGCACGTCTGACACAGCGTAGCAGTCCGCAGACCAATAACAGGTACAAAATAATTCAATATCGGCATTCTTATAGGCTAAGTGAAATAGGGTAATATCTCTACGTATAAGCGAAAATCGGTAGAGGCAAGCAAAATTCGCGTTTTTTTTTACAGCTGATTAGACTCCAAGTCACCATAGACTCGTTCGACGTCTCCGCTGGTCGATATTGTGACTTCGCGGAGAATGCATACACGGTAGAGATGCCAATCTCAGTAAAGTCGTAACACACGTAAATGACAACACATAAATGTTTGTGGCTAATTGAATCGCAGATTATGCTCTGTTATGTACAGGAAAGTGCAGTTTAGTCTGCTACCAAATGATAACGCGATTTATGCATGTCTCTAAAAATCAGTAATCTTTTGCTAAGACGAACGTACGCTGAAACCTAGCAAACAGTCAAGTTTTCCCGCGACAAACCATCATCTCTGAACATAAATTAAAGCAGTCGTGTTTATTCTAGTAGTAAAGATGTCTTTAGAGATAAACTACGATTAAGGATTATTGACGCCTTATGCAGTTTTTTTTTTTTTTTTCAGGATACTTGAGACCACAAGCAAGAACATGAAACCTTAAAATTTTCTTCTTCAGGAACAAGGAAGGAAACGTTCAACAAAATTTTGCCCGAGCAACACATGAACATAGTCTTCTATGTCTTAAAGACGACGAGGTGTCAGAGATTAAAGCAGGTGATACTGACTGTTAGGTCGTCATACAGTAGGTCCTAATTTGTAAAGTGTGTGTACCCATTTGACAGGGTTATTGTAAACTTCGGTTCGTCACAACTAAATGTCTGTGGTTGGCTTGCAAACGCTTTAACTGCATGAAATATTCTTCGTCGATCAAACAAAGACGACAAAATTCTACACTGTCTCGCAAAATATTTTGAGGTTAACTTTTCTTTATATTTTTTACTCATTCCAAGTACTAAGCAAGTAGTGAGTGAGCAAAGCAGGGCCTTAAATTCCGCGCGTTCCAAGAACCAACCCAGTCATGCACAATTTGCGACATTTTGACAGAAGAAATAATGTTTTTTTTTTTTGTTTCTGCCGAATACTATTTAACTTAAAATAGTTACTACATATGAGGACATTTTCATACAGTCCTGCAGTTATTTAAAATTACGTTTTCTAAGTAAAAAGGTCTTTTTGGAAACAAAACTAACTCCAGTACAGAAGTAAGATAATTCACGACAGTAATGTTTTCACGAGTGACTAGCTGTATTATTGTGGACGTACGCCATTGCAATATTATGTCGCCCCAGAAATCTTGGAAAGAGACTAAGAAAGACAAACCACGAAATACGAAGTTGGCTGTAGTCAACACATCCATAAACCAAAACAACAGAACATGAAAGATCCCATAAGGAATTAAAGACATTATGCTTTCACGTGTGTTATCAGGGACGATTCAATTTAGAACAATATATGTAACGTTGCTTTTAAATTAAAATCCCAGCAGTTTTGTAAGTTTATATTTTTTTAAGCTGCAAAACAGAATAAAATAATACCCCTGAATTATAATTTAATGAGAACTACTGCATGGAAATGTTTTCTTTCACGCAAATACTATTACAAATAAACTCAATACAAATTGGTATGTGTTCGGTTCACGTATAAAATGAGGAATAAATTTGCAGACGAGCAACATTAATTTTAGGGTCGCTGTTAATGATTACGTGTATTGTGCGTTTACAGGACGTAAATAACGCCAGCACATTACGACGTTTTTTTTTTTGCATGCGGGTTACATACAGCATAGGAGTCAATAGAGTCTTTTCGTTGCAGTCTTGCCTCTATCGGACTTTCAGTTGTCACTGTCATTTAATGTAGTGAAAGCAAATATAACGAAATATTGCTTGTTCATCTGGTTAGTTAATAAATGTTTTACACTAAAACTTTTCTGCTTAAAACGGGGGCTAAAAGATACATTAAGGTGGTTTTCAGTAAAGAAACGAACATTATGGTCACAATTACAAGGAACCTACCATCCTGACACGTAAACATTCTTGGATACTGCTAGTAAGAAAGGAAACATTTTAATAATGTTGTACGACTGTCAAATGTCAGACAAATGGCTGAAGTTCTGCGCAATGATTGGCGGTCAGGATCTGAGAAGGACTTGAACCACGGGCCACAGCTCAGCATAACATCCTGCTATGTAATATGTGCGACTGTATGGTCAGGTTCACTGATAAACTGAGATAATTTTGGTTATCCACGAACTAATTTCAATGTCTTACGTGGACATATTAAGTCCTGCTACATAGTTATTGGTAGCAGAAGCGTCGATTATTTGACTGTGCCTATCAGAACAAACTTACTGCAACACCATACTTCTTTCACTCATGGGTAGAGCCCGAAAACTCTGAAAGTTAAAAACAGCCAATCACTGACCATTAAACGGCATTGAATGAATGCAAGAAAATTTTCGCGGAATTCAGGGTTGCTTACTGATACTCAGACGCTTGAAAAATCCCATCAGGATTCACCGAGAGCTGCCGTGCAGCGGCTAGAGCAAGCGTCGTGCACGCTCTACGACAAGAGCAGACAATGGGGCGGCGAAATGGCGCGGGGGAGTGGGTCGAAGGTTCCCGGTGAACCGACGTCGTCGAGGGTGGAGGATGTGGAAGAAGTCGTCAACCCGGAAGGAACAGTAGCTCTAGAGAGAAGAGGGTCTGAATAGAGAGGAAGCGACGGCTGATGTTATTCCGCGAGACACTTGCCTTCAACTTTCTTTGTCGTCGTCGGCGACAGGGGCCAGTCCGACCCTCCTTCCTTCCCCGCGCCACTGCTGCCCCGCATGGTGGAGTTGATGAAAGAAAAATAATCATGCCCGGGGTGTGGGAGGGGCGTGTACTCCCAGACACTTCGAACTAGCGCGACTGATCAGGCAAACCACCAGGGGTTGCCGGCAAAATGCAGCACGGGTGCAGAACATATATGTATAAAGAAGCGAAGCAGCGTGGCAGTGCCTTTCATGTAAATGTAGTCGATCGGTTGTTTGTTGATACCAAGAAATTTCGCGGATTCAGTGATGTTTTAACTGGACTCGTAATCCTGTTTTACTCTATGATCAGTTACTTTCAAATCGACTGCTGCCTCAATGAGCGGCTAGTTAAAGATTTAACAAAGTAGACGATTTTAATAAATAGTCACTTTATAACAGAAGTAACTCGCGCTCACAGAATTTCGAAATTTATTTTTTTCTGAAATTAACACGTGACATTTCCGAGTCTACTGTTGATATTTTCAAAAAGCTATACGCATGTTTTGTGTCTGATTGGCTATAAAGTGTTGGGAAACTATTTTCATAGGTAGGTTCTTTTTATGACGTGTTGTTCTAAGGCTGCTGTTTGGCGAATGGATTTGCTGAATATTACCAGTTGGTGTCGCCGTAATTTTGGCTTGAGCAACTCGAATACGCCACTCATGTGGCAGTTTTGCTTCTGGATTTTTAGATTTTCCGTGGAGCAAGACGAGAATAGTCAGGTAATCTGATTGGCTCGGGAATACCTAGACTAGCCTTGTCAACAATTTGCTCAAGCCTGCGTTCAAACGCAACATTTTAGAACTCATTTCATCTAAATTATAATATCAATAAGACAAAAATCATTTATAATGTACTTCGTGGCCAATGAATGTAGCACTTTACAGCCATCAGCAGTCCTACAGGAGGCACACCATAGATGTACTACATGGCCAATAAATGTACCACTTCACAGCCATTATCTCGGCTACAGATTCAATGCCGTAGATATACTACAAAGCCAATCATTGTACCACTTTACAGCCAGCAGATGACCTACAGGAGGCACGCCATAGATGTACTACATGGCCAATCAATGTAGCACTTCACAGCCATCAGCTGGCCTACAGAAGCTACGCCATAGATGTACTACATGACCAATCAATGTAGCACTTTACAGCCATCAGATGACATACAGAAGACACGCCATAGATGTACCATAATGGTCAATCAATGTACAACTTCACAGCCATTAGCTGGCCTTCAGAAGACACGCCATAAATATACTACATGGCCAGTGAATGTACCACTTTAGAGTCCTCAGCTGGCCTACAGAAAGCACGCCATAGATATACTACATGACCAATCAATGTAGCACTTTATAGTCACCAGTTTGCCCACAGGTGACACGCTATAAATATACTACATAGCCAATTAATGTACCACTTCACAGCCCTAAATTGGCCTATGTATGGCATGTCACATATGTATTACTAAAATAAAATATTTATACTTTCCTTTGTAATGTTATCGTTGCCGAATATTCACCTTTTGAAAGCTGTTTGTTTACCATCTTACAATCTAGTCACCAATCTGAATATTCTCCGTTAGAGTCTATAATCGAACTTACGAACCTTCTGTTAACATTCAGAAATGCCAGTCACAAGACAACCCTTCAACAGACAAGAGTAGTTCGATGCAACTCGTTTATATAAGATCTTTTGTGTAACCGAATTTCCACACAGCATTCTAGTTTAAATAATAATATTTTACTTCGTACTGACATAAAACAATGTAATTTTTAAAGTAGCATGCAAAATATTAGAACTATATAATGTACTTGCTCGTTATATACGTGCATTACAATAAGAATTAATGCAACCTCGAACAAGTACAATGAACATTCAAAGGATGTCTCGTGAGCAATAGTGCTAAGTCTCATGAACAAAAGTGATAGTCTCTTAAACAATATTGCAAAGTCTCATTTACGATATTGCTACGTCACATTGAAATAAAATAAAAGCTTGAATCGTGCTTGCAGCATGTCACGTGAGATGTTTGCCATGTAGGCAAAGTCAAATTCAAGTGGAATACGAACTTTATTCAGGCTTCTGCAAGTCTCGTGAGACAACTTTCTGTGCAAGTCAAATTTAAGTGTAATGCTAGTTTGCTGTGAGTTTGCGTGCTCTCTGGGTGTGGAGGTTTTACCAATGGTCCCAAAATGTAGCACTTTTCATCTTTCAGCTTCCCTATGGACGTACGTACTCTGTATGTGCAACGATGGGCATATTATTTAATCAGTTTGTGTTGCCTGGACTTCATTACAGCTGCAAGCCATTTATTAATTAAATATAGTGGTTCATAGACTCTCCCCCACTAGTGACGTTTCCCTCTACATTCCATCAGGATGCCTTCGTTGAATTGCCAAATGTCCTGCTGCAGGAAGTTTACCACAACTAGACGACTTATGCGAAACCATAGTGCTAGTGAAAAATTAGGCGTGGACAGCATGTATATTTATATACACACATACATAGTCACGAAAAAATAATAAACCACCCATAACCTACAGAATGTTCCAAAATTATTTTTTCAAATCCAAATGCTTATATTTCAGAAACGGTGAAAGATAGAAAGGTGCTGTTTTGAGGCACAATGTTCAAACACACCTAAATATTTTTTCTAGTGTCTGTTATCGTATGTTAGTCCGTGAGGAAAATGGCCACCCGACCCCTGCAGATGGCACAGTGTGTCAAGGGGTTTATAGAGACCAAATCTGACACCCAGGTCCAGCGAAAGTTCCCGATACGTTACAGAAGCAGACCACCATCACGTCCGACGTCACGAGGTTTATGTAAACCGGAAGTGTCATGAAGAGGAAGAGTTAAGGCCGACTAAGCATGAGTGATGCACTTGTGGAACTGGAGCCACGGAGCTTCACCAAATCAATCCGTCGTGCTTACCGACAGTTGCACCTGACCACGACCACGGTAAACAGGTTGCTGCACAAGAAACTGAAGCTGCATGCCTACAAGGTCTGCTGCGTACTGTTACAAAGTTTAACCGGGGAAGGGGAAGATAAACAAGCTAGAGATGAAAGGTAACAAGAGTTTATTAGAGTAGAGAACAAGGAATAACAGCAATACAGAAATAGAGGCGAGTGGAAGGGTTAGGGTAAGGCGAGACAGGAGATAGGTAAAGGATCGCTCTCCTTCCCTAAACCAACAGGAACTCACCGCTCGTGCTGCCATTGGAGCTAGTTCTCTAGCCAGAGGTCGCACCCAGACTCGAACCCAGAGTCCCTAGGTGCGGTCGCCGCCCGAGCAGAAGACTCACTCCTCGACTCTCTTCTCCAACTCCCTCGGTAGCTAGCTCGATGCCTATACCATTGTTCGCACCCCCACCAGGCCGTCAAAATCCTCCCCTCTGATTGGCTCCCAGCTATGCCCAGAGGCGGAGCAATCCATGCTGAATCCATGAGTTTGTAAGGTGTTGGGTAAGTGTTAAGACCCACTTAACTCCTCGAGTCATCGGATTCCTGGGATACCACTGTTGCCGCAATCCGCCACTTTTTGGTGACTTGTTGATTACCCAGCACCCACTTACTGCCGTCCTGCGACGCCACCGACGCCGCGGGGTTGTGCAATCGTCTTCCTACTCTTCCGCAACGCCACCGATGCCGCGGGATTGCGACACCGTAGCAGTACGCTTCAACCTGATAACAGGCCAGTGCGCGATGCATTTGCTGTTGAGATGCTGAGTCGCATAAATTATCCAGATGTTCTGAAAAATGAAATGTTCATGGATGAAACTTGATTTCAAGTGATAACCGCCCCAATATGAGGATATGGGGCTCCGAAAACTCTCAATTTAGCACGTAAATTGTGCGAGACAGTCCGAAAGTGAATGTGTGGTATGGTCTGCATCATGGCAGTATGGAGGGACCTTCTTCTTTGTAGAGGCTTTTGAAGCCTCGGTAGTTTACCTGGACATGTTGGAACAGTTTGCGCTTCCACACAGAAAAAACGGTTTTGTGGTGGCTACAAAATAATTTGGTAAGGTCCATTACGACAAAATATTTTGTGGTGACCAATAAGTATTTTTTTTTTTTCATTGCACAGGTGGAAGATCTGCAACCTGACATCATGCTGCAGCAGAATGATACCACTCCTCACTGGGCCTTGATCGTTAGGTCGGCTTTAGACGACATACTTCCATGTCGCTAGCCTCTAAAGTCTCCGGACACTGGATTTTCTCCTATGGGTAGTTCCATAATCATTTCGCGAAAAGAATTTTGCCCTAGTTTGTTTCAGAGCCTTACGTACACAAGTGCAGTTCTGTTTCTTAGTCAGTTATTTAATGTTTGAACTGTCACGTGTCTTCACGTTCTACTGGCAAGTCATATACGTGTAGTATTACAGTAACCTTATTGTTAGAGACACTGGAATATCGCGAAAATATTTAACATAGTCTCCAATAGACTGTAGTATCTCAATCACGACACAAGTGAAAAATTTCTGGAAAATCACACACGTCCTGTGTTAAAACTGTACAGCTGTAATTGGATCTGTTGAATAGGGACACAGTGCTTCATATAAACAATGCTAGGGCCACAATTTTGTCGCGAAAATATTTTTGCCCCACTTTGTTTCAATGACTCACGTGCACATCGACAGTTCTGTTTCAAGGTTATTGGCAGCGTGTCTATGTTCAGACACGTTTCTCATTTGACTGCACCAATCAGAATAAGATTATTGTGAGTCTGTACGTCTATAATTTGCCAAGGCAAGTGAGAGTAAAATCATCCAACCACAGACGATGTAGCAGAGCTGCAGGTGTGCACATGACGCATCGAAACCAAATGTTGCAAAAAACTTTTCGCCATAAAATCGTGGCTCTAACAATAGCCAATATATGTTCAAAAACTTCAGTGTTATACATATAATGTTGGAGCCTAGCAAACAATATACTTTTTCCTGCGATTTAACAGTGTCCTAACTTATTGTGACTGGCATAGTCAAACAGGAGACGTCACTTCACAAAGACACACTGCCAATAACCAGGAAACTGAGCTGCAGATGTGCACGTAAGGCACTGAAACAAACTGTGGAAGAATTATTTTCGCGAAAAGTTAATCGCCCTACCTATGGGCCTTTGTGAAGTACGTGGTCTACCACACCCCAAAATTCTGGACGTGTAGGAAATTCGAGCTCTGCAAACAGCAGCAGCTGTGGACATGCTAGGTCTGATGTGGGTGAAATTGGAATACCGCTAAGCTATATTGTGTTCTACAGTAGGAGTGAGTGAAAGATCTTGGTCAGCGCTTAACATATAAGTTTTTAGCGCTGGTGAGGGGTGACATGAGATGGATATAGAACCATACCGGAATGGCCGTGGGGAGGGGGGGGGTGACGGAAGACCCCCGCTAAAACCCGCCGACTAACGGCATCATCCGGCACTAGTTCCACATGCGAAAATCCGGGGACCGACCCTGCCGGGAATCGAACCCGTATCGCCTTGGTAAGAGGCGAGGGGTCTGACCACTTGGCCACCGCGGCCCCTTCTACAGTAGGAGCACACATTAAAATCTCAAAAGCCCACTTAAACTTTACCTAAAGTGTGTGTGAGGATATTTAGCCACAAACAGCAACTTTTATGTATCATATTTCCCCGTTTCTCAAATATAACTAGAGGTACGTAAATTTCGCAGATACGTTCCAGGTCAGGTTGAACGCCGATTATGTATACTTCATTGTCATGTCTGTGACTTGCTGGCGGCTGCTACGAAACGCGTTTGACTACTGCAAGCCAGTAGTAAATAAGGAAATAATGCGAAGTGCTATCGCTTGCTACCTGCTTGTACGGTTATAAGCCAATAGATAATCGATTGTGGCCAGTGGGAGTATAGGACTGACAAGTCTAGGCTGCTGCCAGATGAATCCGCAAAATTGACGTACCTCTAAATATAAGCAATCAAAGTGGTAAAAATTCAGTCATTGCTAGTGTGAATCATGCCATACATTACCAATGCGCCAGCTCACCGCCACGATTCCACAGTCAGAGCTAGACTTAAAATTAGAGTATATTTCCAAGGACAAAAAATTTTCGTGAGTTAAATAACCTGCGTACTAGATAGACTCAACCGCCATATGTAATCCTAATCATAAACGATTTATGTCAATTGTCGGGTACTCTAGTAAGCAGCAAGTTTTTTCTCAGACCCGGAAGCAGCAAATAAGGTTCTTATCTTTCCTAGCATGCTTTTCATAGGCTAATCTAATGAACTATCATCCAATGAAAACATACCAGACAAGCGCGTACATATGTGAATTCTAGTTTGCGCAAAAAATCACGTGATATCTACAAATGTACAGTTGTTCATCATTATTACATCACTATGGTAAAATATTTGCTCAGAAAGTTGGCGACTACAATGTATCTATGACTCCCCCTTCCATTTTTTTATCGTGGGTTTATGAAGACTGCAGTTTTCAACAAATAGTAAATATGATCTTTGAAAGATAGTAAATGCACGCCATACTGAGTGGAATAATGTACGTACAACTTAAAGCACCTGATTATTATAAAAAAATTCATTTTATTTTTGGAAAACTTTAAATCGTGTTGAGGTCTGTGTTTATATGATTACAACTCTAACACGGCTAGAGTTTCTACCTGTAAATAAGCATTAGAGTGATGTCGCATTGTATAGTGTTCTCTTTGGCGAAGTCAAATGACAAACGTCTTCCCACGTACGCACGTCGTCATCGAACAGATGTACACATAAAGTGTTAACTTGTTCGATAATACTATCGTGGAAAAAATCGTTGTATACGTATATTTTAAACTTTTATTTACTAATTTTCACTACCGGTACTACTAAGTTTCCAAAACTTTCTTCCGCTTATTTTTTGGTGTTTCGTACTCTAAATCTTAGTCTGTAACACCTTTCTCGGTTACTCAACTGGAAAATGTTTTAAAAATGTACAAAAATACGGCAGATTATTAGAACATGCAAGGTCAGAAATGACCAAAATTAATTTTTAGATACTTTAGTGCTAAAGGGGCCGTTGTAGTCGAGGGGCTAGACCTCTCGCCTCCCACAAAGGCGTTCCGGGTTCTACTACCGGCGGAGACGATCTCTGGATTTTCGCATGTGGTAATCGTGCCAGACGATGTCGCTGGTCAGCGGGTTTTCTCGGGTATCTTCCGCTTCCTCCGACCCTTCATTTCGGCGCTACTCCATACTCACATTATGGTACTCCTTCAACAGAGGTAAAGACCTAGACGTAAAGTGCTGGTCAAAATCCATTCACTTCACTTCTAGTACTGAAAAATTGGTAAGTGACACTTGTGTATATAGACCTGAAAAACTCGCGTTTTCTTTCAGGCACAGAAACTGCAAGTTGGAGCTACTTTCACAATTAGTCGTTGACTTATTTGACACCTCCTTGAAGTCGCTGAGCCAATAACAACAATTTAACTCAATGTATACCCATTTTACTGTGTTAGCCATCAGCCAACGAACAGCTGATGTCTGCTTCAGTTCACGGGGATTCTTGTAGGCTAGCCTACATATCAGTGAAACCGTGAGTTTTTTCCGCTCTCTTCTGATATTATGGCGCGGAAGAAATTTACGGCTTGGTAGGGACCATTATGTTAATGTGTTCCCATTCGACTGGGCCAATTAGATATTTCGTACGCTGATACTGAACGTTTGGCAGTCTTCAAATCGCAACTAGTAACAGACGTCCGTTACAGTAGCTGTAGCAATTTGAAGATTACTTTGACAGCAAAGTTTTCTGATATTTTTTTCCCTCTCCTAATTAATATAACACTATTAGGGTCACAAAGTAAAACTAGCATATTTTCAAGTTTAATTTAATCCATAGTTTTTTTTACTCGAAATAATCGTACTTTTCCAAGTTAGTACGTTTGTAAATGCTGAACATGCTTTGTGTGTATACGGTGACGTCAAAGGTAACGATTATTCAGCAAACACAGCCGGGAGGAAAATTCGTTACAAAGTCTGCCGTGGAGTAATTGAATGGTTCGCATTTGACTCGCTGCCGTATTGTCCTTGTGAAAAGGGCGTTGTTGTCACAGTCAGATAGCAACGACTATGTTCACGTGTGAGCTTTCCTCTCCCCAGTTCTCTCTTTCTATCGTCCCTCTTATGTCTCTCTCTTACACACAAACGTGCACCGTTGTCGAAACGAAGGTAAATACGAGCCGCCGGCCTGTGAAGACTGCCTCTGGGGAAAGCAGCCAGAATGTTCCAGAGTTTTAATTATGGATCGAACACGGGCCGCGATGGACACAAAGCGGAGATAAACTAAAAGGTTCGGAGAGAAAGGGAGAGGACGGAATGAAGAGATATGTGAACCGTGTGCTCTGAAAGTTGACAGATGATCTGGGAGGAGAGGGTATGTATTTTTTCCCCTGTACGTTGGCGGACTGCAATTTACAGTAGCGCGCGTTCCAGACGTACTGACCCGTGGGCGTAAATGACGTGTAGAAACTCACGCCCTCGCTGCTCGGGACATTTCGCGTCCTGTAGCGGTGGGCAACGTGCGTTGTGGAGCTGATAACTTGCGAATAAACGGAAACTATGAGATCGTAACGAGTTTAAATGACGCGGCTGAAACTGATGTGTGTTCATTAACGCCCGGTCTCAATGGCCAGTCATTTGTTACCATTACATTTTATAAGCGAGGCCTTTGTTTGACGAAACTTCTCCACTGAGTCGGGTTTGATTATTTTTATCATTGGATTACACAGAAAGTGAAAATTTTAAGTTTTAATTAAAACCGAAAGTGAATAATTATACGGTACATTTTATCTGACCAGGTTGGAACCTTTACGAGCACGATTTTATTTAGAATGGATGAACCATTGTTTTTAATAACTGATATATACAGTAGACTGTACAACTCAAAAGTTACAAAAGTACTTATAAAAATACTGAAAAACGCTGTAAGCCAAAAATTCATAATAACTCGAGTGTATGTTACATTAAATGTAACATGAAGTTATTGACTTATGGGTAGCAAAAAGTCGGTATACGTTACTATGATAAAAATCAAAAAAATATTAATTTTGCGAGTAGTTTTTAAGCGAATTTATCTAAACCGCAAATGTTTCTCGGACATAGTCATTTTATTCCGGCTAATGTTTAACGCACTTCGAAAAAGTAAGAATATAAAACTTATGTGTATCTTAATACATGGAACTTTCTTGTATAAACAGCAATAAAAATTAGTTGAATTCTTAATAAACTTCCATCATTGATATTTTTGTCAGTAAATGTCACGAACAAGGTTAGTTAAATAGCAAAGCACTTACAAAGTACTTATGCGTTACCACAGTCTCTGAAAGATCGTTGACTGAACGGTTAAGCTGAATATGGTGGACAGGCACCGTTTAAGTGATGTATCGTCCTGGAAAACCAAGACTGACGTTAGAAGAAAAAATTATTGGAGAATAACATTCCGACATAGGCTGTTGTTTAGACATTTATAAACAAAAATGTAATTGTAAAATACCTTGAGGCACTGTGTCAAATCACGAGTATAAATAAGAAACGAAATATTTAAAACAAATAACAAAACGGAAGCGAAAATTGATGATACCGGAATTAAGACAGCAACATTTGGTTAATCGCTTTGACATTTTTTTAAACATTAGTGTTTGTGATTCTACATAATCCCTTATGGAATTTTTCGTGTTTTATTAACACACTTTTACTAGCTATAACTGTATGTACGAATGTAATAGAACATCTCAATTCAATTTGCACCACTTTCGGGCATCCGAATTATCTGTAATTACTTACACGTATTAGGAATCAATATCAGTACAACAATTTCATAATTATGACCTAGTATTCTAAAATATTATTTTAAAAATGTCCATCTTTATGGTACAGAAAATATCGTTTTCAAATCAAAATTTACAAACAAACCATTTTGAAACAAAGTATTGTTTATATATTCTGTTTTGTTTTACGACTAAAAATAATAAATAAAATTATAGTTTTAAAAATTGCTTTCGTAGCAATATGAACTAAAAAGTTGAAAATATACTTTAAAGATAGCCTAAAGATGTTGTTCAACAAAGAAAGGATTTGTCACAATTTTGTATAATTTATTTATTTATTTTAGTTAGCCTTAAATAATACTGAAGAGATCGTCCAAAAAATAACTTTAACGTAAAAAAATACGCGGGGTGCTCTCCAGTTACTCTTCATAACGTTTCTCACTTTACGAATAACTAGCCATAAAATGTTTAAGACAGCTGATATTGTAGCCCAGGGTTATTTTTACATTAAAGTTAATTTTTTTGGTCAGCCACCTTATTCTTATTATACGTTTGGTCAAAAAATCAAGTAGGTAGTTTCGAACATATACCCACATTTCAGTTGAACTGTTATTATTTGGCTTACTGAGTCTACGTTGCTCTGGCAAGACCTTCATTCAACATCATAGCAGCCTTAAGATTATTGGCTGTCGGCAAAAAACTCACATGCAATTACGTTTCAGCCCCAAAATTAGAACGAGGTTTTATGTTCTATTTTAGGAGGATAGCATTTAAAAATTAATTTCCTTATGCGATTACAGAATCAGATTTTATCATAATTTATTTTAGCAGTGTTTTTATGTTACAGTTTTTACATTTATTTTCTCTGTTAGATTTGTAAGATATTTAATATTTGCAGAATTCAATTGTTTTCCTAAATAATGCACATTTAAATGTAAATTTAAAGTGAGTAATACTGATAACCGTACAACGTCAGACTAATGAAAGATAATGAAAAGAACGCCAAAAATGTTGACATTGTGACTAGTGGAACATGAAAATATTGTTTACTCATACAAAATTTTCGGGTGGTTTTCCGCTAAACGTAAAAGTATTTCAGCGAACATGTCTTGGACATGTATATCAGAGAACAATAACTGCCATGGCCTCTATTTTAACAATGTAGACCGTGATGACATTCGCAATAGCTCTACCGCTTTGGCTGATAACAGAAAAATAATGGCGCGAAATTTAAATTCTATACTTTCGTAAACCTTTCTTTTCGGAATCGTCTGTACGTTTTTAACATAAAACATTACTAAAAATTGTAAAAATGTCAACAAAATGTTTATCATATGATTCGCAGCAGTATAAAGTGTAATGGACAAACATTTGACCACTGAAAGTCCCATAGTCCTGCAGTGTCTACAGTACTTATATGTCGTTCAATATAATTAGTGGTACGAGTACAGTCATTTGGGATAACTTTGTACCATTTCGGGGTAACATTATATCAGGCATTTTATTTTATATAATAGCATTGTGGTATTCAGTCACTATGTAAACTTCAAGATTAACAAATTCATTCATATAGAATACAGCTGTATTTTTAAAATATGAAATACTTCATTTGAATTTAAACTAGGCTGGTGGTAGAAAGTTGCCCTGGCCGGTACAAAGTTACCCCAAATGACTGTACATGTATGGAAATTGCCGCACTTGACAGTGGAACTGGGCGAACCCAGGCACGACGCCAGGTAGGCGAGCAGACATGTCAGCGGGGGCAGGACGGCGCATCAACTGATTACAGCATCAACTGATTACCGCTGACTGGAAAGGGGGGTGTGCGTGTGTGATGGCGAGGGGTAGACTGCGAGGGGTTGCAGGGAGTGCAGATTATAGCGCGGGTGTTTCCTGTAGGGGTTGCTGGCTCGTGGTACAGACCTCGTAAAACACTCTCACTACAGTCGTGTCTGCGTGCAAACTGGTTGCTCGCATGGCGCGTCACCGCTGCTCTAGAGAATCACGCATATTTGTTTTGCGCGAAGAATTATAAAATACTTCCCAGCCTGTCTATTAAAAACTTGTGTTTCCATTTATTAATAATTTTTAATGGGTCACTACTACACTGTAAAAAGTTGTACTTTTACTAAGAAAATCTTTGAAACCCAGTGGCCAAAGAAATACCTTCTTAAACTACAGTGGTTGTCCTTGTAATAAAATACAAAGTGTATGCTTGTTTGTAAAATTACAAGGAATAGCCTTGTAGTTGTACTTTCAATAAGGATATAAATTAATTTAAATGCTTATTGTACTTCATAAATAACACTGAATTTATTTATCAAATGTCGTCTGAATAAAAGACGTTTACATGAAATTAGTTTGGAGAAAAAAAATGGAGCTGCTAAGTTTCGAACCACTCTCCCCGCGCTTAGATTCTATGCATTTTACACCTGGACCACTGTTACGACTGTACTTTCTAGTATTTATTTATTTGTACACATTCAATGTACAGTTCAGTAATAATTCTTTCCTTTAAAGCATGCAATTAATATAAACCTTCACTTTATTCCAGAAAAATGCTTTCCAGAGGTTGTGATCTTTGCATAAGTAATTTCCGGTGACCCTATGATTTTGGTATACTACATATTTTTTCTGAGGTTTTTTACAAACAAAATCCTTTTAATATTATAAACTAATAAATTAACAAGGAAAATTTTTCAACATTTACAAAAGTTTGTACAACTACAAAGAAGTGCCTTGTCATAGTTTACAAAACAAAATTACAGTGTAGTGACTGTCGATATAGGTAAAAAGAATTCAATTGTAGTATTAGAAAGTTTATATTTGTAACCTTATAAACTAATGATTTCACAAAGAAAATCTTTAAGAATACCTTTGTAAATTTTACAAACTTTTTTAAGAGTGTACAATAAACATGTTTTTGGGAACCTCAAGATAGCCCAACACGATTAAGGAAAATCATCAACTTTAACTGTCAAACAGAAAGACAGGAGATACTGTTCGACTTTACACTACACTTTTCAAAAAATTGATTATAGGCTCATTTCTTAAGCGTGCAATTTACGTTGCTATTGAACTGCGTCAACGTGGCTTGGAAATCTATGTATTATTTAAGAATGGTTAATATCATGTAATACAGCAGTAGGCGGACAGGCTGAACACTTTAAAAGTCGACTAGTCTATAACGAGGATGAAGGACGAAAGTTAATGGTACAGAATTGTTTATTGAAATTTGTAGTTTTTGGTGCCGATAGTTAATATATTGAATAAACGCAATTCTTCATTAGGGTAACATTACGAAAAAATGCTTTGCTTTATTATCTCTTTCCATTAGCTTGATTTCTTATGCAGTCATCCAACAAACAAAATTTCGGCGATACAGTTCAACAATTGAGATATTGTATTAGCTCACAAGTTTTGTAATATATATTGTTCTGCGATTTCTGATTTAATATTAGATTTCAAAATGTTAACTTGTGTACGGTATTAATTTATTTATAACCACCCTTAAAGAGCAACGAAAAATTGTAGTTCAATTCAGAAAAGTTATTGTTACTTGGAGACATAGTGAATAAACACGTCATTAGTTGATTTTTCGTAACATGATTGGTACTCATTAAGGCTTAATATACCTCACTACTTGTAGCTTATCTTAGAAGACGGACTTACGATTCGTACCGCAATGGAAAGAAAATTTTGTGTAGAGTGTACCATAATGGCAAGAGAATATTGTGTAGTGTGTACCGCAATTGCAAGAAATTTACTGTGTAGAGTGTACCACAATGGCAAGAAAATATTGTGTTTCCGTAAAAACAGTTCAGTAGAAATAGTTATGGTCGACCCAATCAGGAATTGAACTCAGATCACCGTGGTGGGAAGCGAGTTGTCTAAATAAGATATCGCCACGGTAACGCAACGCCTTAAACTGATGAAAAAATATCTGCTACACAGAAATTAAAATTTTTCTCGAAAACCCTTTCAATTCTATAACACCAGACATGTGCTTCCTTAATATTTCTTCGCTGCTCAGATTTTCTCTATGCAAGTCTCCAAAAAAGTTTTGTTTACTGAAAATATTTTTTTTCTGTACAAGTCACTCTGAAATCATGTTCTAATCTGAAACACGAATTTTGCGGTGGTAAAAAAGTTATAGACTTCTGAAGGCTTTTTCAGCAGCAGTTGTCTAACTGACTAGCTTGGCTTCCAGACTGGAGTTGCATCTAGACGGTTCCAGGAGCCAAGGTGGCAGGACATTCTGGCACGGAAGTCGAGATTGTCTAATCAGATCACGATTAAATATGAATTATTGCTAGAGACAGGAAAAATTCGCGGGTTCGTTGAGCTGTAGCATAGCCTCCAAGAAAATCCGTGAACTGAAACACACATCAGTTGCTCATTTTCTGCTCGCTGACGCAGTGAGTGGGTATCCATTTAGTTTCTTCTTTATGACTGGCTCAGTTTTCTGCTCGCTGACGCAGTGAGTGGGTATCCATTTAGTTTCTTCTTTATGACTGGCTCAGTTTTCTGCTCGCTGACGCAGTGAATGGGTATCCATTTAGTTTCTTCTTTATGACTGGCTCAGTTTTCTGCTCGCTGATGCAGTTAATGGGTATCCATTTAGTTTCTTCTTTACGACTGGCTCAGTTTTCTGCTCGCTTACGCAGTTAATGGGTATCCATTTAGTTTCTTCTTTATGACTGGCTCAGTTTTCTGCTCGCTGACGCAGTGAGTGGGTATCCATTTAGTTTCTTCTTTATGACTGGCTCAGTTTTCTGCTCGCTGACGCAGTGAATGGGTATCCATTTAGTTTCTTCTTTATGACTGGCTCAGTTTTCTGCTCGCTGACGCAGTGAATGGGTATCCATTTAGTTTCTTCTTTATGACTGGCTCAGTTTTCTGCTCGCTGACGCAGTTAATGGGTATCCATTTAGTTTCTTCTTTATGACTGGCTCAGTTTTCTGCTCACTGACGCAGTGAATGGGTATCAATTTAGTTTCTTCTTTATGACTGGCTCAGTTTTCTGCTCACTGACGCAGTGAATGGGTATCAATTTAGTTTCTTCTTTATGACTGGCTCAGTTTTCTGCTCGCTGACGCAGTTAATGGGTA
>PNEQ01128301.1:0-12345 GCA_003012365.1 Medauroidea extradentata
TGGTCTCTAGAGAACAGCTGGTGATTCGCCGAATGAGGTCTGGCCGTCATTCACCTGCAATCTCCCAAAAAGTGGAAACTTGGTGGCGAATGGTTGTTCGCCGGCTATCCGCCGCTCTCTGAAAGAGGTCTATAATGTGCAAAACACCAGATTTGGGTGGAGGGAGATTGGTTGTACTTCGAAAGACGTTTATAATTACGGGCCTAAGTTCTTCCTCTAATTATCCTGGTATTATGATACTGGTGTCATCTGCGAATAAGGTAGGTACAGAACTATTGTTTAGGCAATCAGGCAGGTCATTTATGTAAACCAGGAATAACAGAGGTCCAAGAATTGAACGTTGAGAAACACCATGTCTTATCTTACCTGGTTTTGAATAAACAATTGAGTCTTCCCTAATGCAAATTTGTTGTCTATTTGATAAATACGAGTATATGAGTTTATTAGGTGTTCCTTTTATACCATAAAATTGTAGTTTTTGAAGAAGCAGCTCGTGATTGACACAGTCAAAGGCTTTGGTAAGGTCGCAAAAAATTCCGACTGATGGTAGTTATTTTGCCGAGTGCATTCAAGACATTTGTGATGAGCCGATATATTGCTTCATTGGTTGAGGATTTTTTCTGAAACCATAGTGTTATGTATGTCTATTAAGTTACTCTATGGCAAATGGTCATAGATGTGAACAAGTACCAAAAGTCAGATTGATAAAATAAACAGCTTGTATCGTTTACATACTTTTATTAATTTGTTTATAGAATTTATAATCTTAACAACATAACATGGCACTGCGGACAGGATTATAAAGAAAAAGAAAAAAAAAGGAACTATATGGTGAGTTTAAAAAAAGTCTGAACACTATTGTCAAGTGTTAAGTTATAAATGTTAAGTGTGGATCTTTACCATGGTAAAAATTGCAATTCGTTAATAGATTAATCCTGTACAGAATGAAATATATCAAGCCACCAAGCGAGTTGAATGTATCAGCTGAAGAAGGTGCAAATTGGAAACTATGGAAGAGGAAATTTGATATATATATGTGTATATATATATATATATATATATATATATATATATATATATATATATATAAGGCATCGGGTGGGGTAGATAAGGAAGATGCATCTAAAGTAGCTATTTTATTGAACGTAATTATTGGAGAAGAAGCACTTCAAATCTATGATACGTGGGAACTGAAGCCTGTTGAAGAAAAAGACTATCAGTTAGTATTTAAAAAATTCGAATATTTTTTTAAACCAAAATTGAATGTGTGTATGGAAAGACATAAATTCAACATACGGGTACTGACGTGTGCCATGGACGCCCCTTCTGCCGCCGTCCTTTTTGGGCTGCCGCGGCCATGTCCCGGCCACGTGCTCTCTCCTCCCTCCCCTCGCTACAGCAGGACATAAGGCACTGTGCTTAATAAGTGGAGACATCAACACCAACGTCCCCCCCCCTATGAAGGTACATTACGGTCTACAACTAGCAGTTTTGGGCTAGTCAAATTCGTTTGCAGGGCCCGCAGCATATTTGCTAGTATTTTCAACAAATTCTAAAACTGTCCCAGACCATGTGAACATGTTTATGACGTCGGGGCGCTACCGCGCCACGATGCACGTCAGGTGCCTAGCTGCAACAGGCATTGTGTATATAGTGATGTTAGTTAATCAGAAAGCATACCAGAATACACTGTAGATTTGCATGATTGCTTACAGTACTCTTTTTGAAAACACTTTAAACATTTTGGATATTATTTCAGTTGCTAAAGTCATCATAGCGGCAAGGACACTTAGGAAAGCCTGCCAAGAGTGTTTTAATTTACTTTTTGTGTTCTTAACATTTATATGCTCCTTAAGAGCAAGTTTGATGCATGTCTTCTCTTAATTCAAGTAGAATATCATTATGTATTTAATTTTTGAATTTAATACGTAGTTTATTCTAACAATGCTTTCAGAGATTGTCCTACAAAAGACTGGCAGTTATATTTATATTTATATGTAATGGACAGAAACATTCTTAAAATTATTTCTTTTCTTTTTCATGACTTTTGGTTTTGCATTTATGTTTAAATTATAATGTAAGAGCAAATCCACCACGTCTGGCGGGAACACGGGCTTCCGGGTCCCCGCCTGACGCCATATTGAGTTAGTCTTCGCCCCGTCAGCGAGCAAGTAGGTTGTGCGCGCGGAGTGCGGTCACGTCTCCCTGAGGTCCCTCATCTTTAGTGATGTAATCATTTAGTTTTCAATAGTTTATTTAGTCGACCGGAACCTTTTTGTGTCTCTTCATGGCCTCAGGGATCGACGCGCGTCAGGGCAATGCTATTTGAGCCTCCCTCATAACTTTTCACATAAGTCCATTGTTGGCCGATGCCACCTTTCACGGCTTTACTGATTCGCTCCGAGCGAATATTTTACGTATGGTCAATGGTGGCACTGTTCGAGGGTGTTTCAAGCTAATAAACCACCACGCTGGTTTCAATTCACGTCAGTGTTTTCCTCAAAGGCAACAATGACTTTCTTCCCCTCTGCACCCTAAGGAGCCACAGCAACTAGAGTAGTCGGGAGCAGCGCGTGCCAGGTAGGCTAGCACGCAAACCGCCACGAGGACTTTCAACACCGACAAGCGGCAGGAGGGCCAGGTTACATAGCCAACAGGCCGTCGACCCACACCAGACGTCAATCCCAGGTAACCTCACATCAGGCACATCCTTTGGTTCCCCTGAACCGACCCTGGCCTATCCCGCGCCGTGTTAGTACAAAGAAATGAAGAAAAGATAGACGAATTCGTTACGGAATTACGCAGGTTAAGTGCAACATGCGAATATGGAACACTAAGAGACTCGTTGATAACAGACAGAATCGTATGTGGAATAAAGGATTCTAAGGTTAGGGACCGGTTGTTGCGAAAGATCCATATTTATATGCAAACAAGCAGAACAAACTGAACAACAATTGAAGTTAATTAATGGAAAGACAAGATCTTCAGCAACAGTACAGCACATCACAGATCAAGTTGAATTTAGGAACACACCAGAGCAGCTCATAGAGGACTTCAGGGACGCGTCTATACTGCATGTGACCAGACGAGAAGACCAAAACAACTGCAAGTACCGGAGCATGTCCAAGGAAGATTGTAGAAATTCCAGGCCAGTTGTCTCAGCACAAGGAAGAAGGATTAAGTACGAATCCATAGATGCAAAAACAGGTAAAGATAAAGTGCTGATAAATTATATAGACTGTGATCGATGTGGAAACCGACATCAAGTAAGAGATTGTCCAGCATGGAAAAAAAAATTTGTAGGAACTGTAATAAACCTAATCATTTTGCTCGGTTTTGTAGACAAAAGAATGTACAATATTTAGAGAAGATCACTGATACCGATCGAACATTCTTTGTAGGAGTAATAAGTGATAGTAGTAGCCAAGATGATTGGTATGTCAAAATGGAGGTAGCTAAGGATCAGTGGGTGAAATTCAAATTGGATACCGGTGCAGATGTGAATGTTCTGCCTGAAAAGGTATCGTAGACTGAAAATAAGATCAAATTCATTGTTGCCTAGCTCAACTAAATTATATCTTATTCTAATTCTCAAATAGATATTATAGGCAGATGTTTTTTGAATTGCAAATACAAGAATATTTTATACATTATAGAATTTCATGTGGCTACAGTTGACCAAGCATCTCCATTATTGGGATTACCTATTATAAAAGTATTAAAATTGCTACAAAGGGTTGAAACATTGATGCTAGATACTGATAAGAAAATAGGGTCAATATTAGAGAAATACAAGGAGTTATTCGAGGGCTTAGGTTCAATACAAATGAAACCATATGACATGAAACTAAGTCCTGAAGTACGGCCAACTATGGTTTCATGTCAAAAAGTACCTTTTGCACTAGAAGAGGGTTTTAAAAAAGAGTTGGAAAAAATGATGCAGTTAAATGTTATTGAGCAAGTTAAAGAGCCTACTGATTGGGTTAGTCCTATACTGGTAGTACTAAAACCCTCGGGTCAGCTTAGGGTTTGTTTGGATCCCCAACAGTTAAATAAAGCAGATAGAAGAGAATATTGTCAGTTGCCTACATTTGAAGAACTCACAACAAACATGAAAGGGGCTACTGTTTTCAGTACTTTGGAAGCTAATCAAGGATTTTGGCAAATTAAACTCAGTGAAGAAACCAGCAAACTCACCACATTTTATATATCTGCTTTTGGAATGATGAAGTTTCTTAGATTACCATATGGATTATCGGTTGCACCTGAAATATTTCACAGAACCTTTAGTGACTTATTTAAGGACATTGAAGGTGTAGCAGTGTATATTGACGATGTCATTATCTGGGGAAAGGATAGACAGGAGCATGATATCCGTCTAGAGAAAGTACTAGAAATAGCAAAAGAAAAAAAAATGTAACATTTAACGAAAAAAATGTAAGTTTGCTGTCCCAAGGTTAAAGTATATAGGTCATATAATTTCAGGTAACGGAGTAGAAATTGACTCTAACAAAGTGGAAGCTATTAGAAAACTTCCCTCTCCAACTAATGGGAAGAACTTAGTAGATTTTTAGGAATGATAACCTATGTAAGTAAATTTATACCCAACCTGGCACAGCATACACCATCTCTGAGAGAATTACTAAAAAAAGGTACAGCATGGCAGTGGTGGGATTCCCATGAACTCGCATATCAGAAACTAAAAAAAAATATTCTTTTCACCACACCAGTTTTACAATATTACAACCCGGAAGATAAGTTAATTTTGTCTGTTGATGCCTCCAGTGAGGGACTTGGAGCAGTAATTTTACAGAACTACGGTCCAGTAGCATATGCATCGAAACGGTTAAATAACAGTCAAAGAAACTATGCCCAGATTGAAAAGGAGATGTTAGCAATAGTATACGAATGTGAACGCTTTCATCAGTACATATATGGTAGGAAAGTTACAGTAGAGACTGACCATAAACCCCTAGAAGCAATCTTCCTCAAGCCACTACATAAATGTCCGTTAAGATTACAACGCATGTGGATCAGGTTACAAGCTTATGATTTAGACATTAAATACAAACTGGGCAAGGAAATGTAAATAGCAGATGCTTTGTCAAGAGCAAGCCAAGAGGATAAAAACATAAATCTATCTGAGGCAGACATTGAGGCACATCAAGAATTATGTGTTCATTTGATCAGAGCTACACCGGATAGATTAATGGAGATTAAGACGCTGACTAGAGAGGATTCAACTCTAAGTAGAATGAGTCAGTATATAAGTCAAGGTTGGCCTGACCACATAAAGCAAGTTGAAGAAGTAATTAGGCCGTACTGGTATTATCGGGAAGACTTAACTTTGTTCGATGGAATTATATACAAGGGTCAACAAATATTGATACCTAAAGAACTCAGGAAGGAAATACTTGGGAGTATACACTATAACCACTTGGGAGTAGGAAAAACGCTAAGTAGAGCAAGGGATAGTATTTTTTGGCCAGGAATGAGTAAAGAAATAACAGATACGGTACAAAATTGCATAACTTGTAGGATGTTCCAACACAACAATAAAAAGGAAACACTAATTAACAGAGATATCCCAAGTAGGGGTTGGCAGCACATACAAACAGATGTTTTTTAATTTCAAGGACGTACATACCTTCTGGCTGTGGATACCTATTCGAGGTACCCAGTGATCAAGTTGCTTAAGGACTTGACTGGCAGAACTGTAGTAGATAATCTTATGAGTATTTTCGCAAACAATGGAATTCCTGAGATAGTTTATACAGACTAGGGCTCCCATTTTATGAATAAGGACTTTCAGAAGTTTGAGACAGAATGAATGGTCTTTTAAACACATTACAAACAGTCCAACCTATTCACAGAGCAACAGCCTTATTGAGAGACACGTTCAAACTATTAAAAGTTTACTAAAAAAAAACGCAGAACAAGGTAGAAACCTGTACTTAGCTCTATTTGAATACCTTAACACACCTATTGAACCAGGACTGTCACGCCCTGCACAGCTGCTTAACAGTAGGAGACTGAGGGGTCTAATACCCATACCGGATCCCATGCTTGAACCTAAAATTGAGGACAACATAGTATCTAAAATTGAACAGTTGCGTCAATCACAAAAATTACAATATGACAAACATGTCAGAGACTTGCCAGCATTCAAGAAAGGACAGCAAGTTAGGGTTAAAAGAGGAAGGATGTGGCAAGGTGGCATAGTAGTAGACCAGTTACAAAGACCCAGGTCATACAAGGTAATGATGAACAATGGGCATATTCTGGAGAGAAACAGAAGACACTTAATTAAAGACTCTAAGGTATTAATTTTACCTACAGATGGAGATTCAGACATTATTTTGACTGAAGAAGATAAGGCTGAATTAAATTCACACATTGATCAACAATGCGACGAACAGAGACAGAAAGTAATTGAATCAAGAAACATAGATATAGAAAACCCAATTGATAACGCAAGAAACTATGTGACAAAATCAGGCAGAGTCGTAAACAAACCAGTTAAATTCCAAGATTATATTATGTAAAATTTAATTAATTTAAGGGAAGTGCTGTATTGTATTAATAGTTTAACTCAACTGTTATGTATGTCAATTAAGTTACTCTATGGCAAATGGTCAGATATGTGAACAAGTAACAAATGACAGATTGATAAAATAAACAGCTTGTATCGCTGACATACTTTTATTAATTATTTTATAGAATTTATAATCATAACAACATAACACATAGCCTACTGGAATTTTAGGAAATTTTTTAATTTTTTTAAAATTACTTAAAAGTCTAGTATATATTAGTTTTTCAATGATTTTTGAAAAAGTGTTAAGCGATGAGATTGGTCTGTAGTTAGCTACATTGGTTTTCTCTCCTTTCTTGAAGAGTGGGGTTACCATTGCCCATTTGAGTCGGTCAGGGAATACAGCATTGGATATGTGGCTTAATGGAGTACTGAGTTCTGAGGCAAAATGTTTTACTATTAGTTTACTACTCAAGCCATCATAGCCACAGGATAACTTTGATTTTAGGCTTTTTATTATTTCCTCAATTTCTTTTACCGAAGTAAAAACTCATGGAGTGGCTGGGATTTGAACCACGAATCCATAAAACAGCTTACTAGGACCACCCACATCGCAACCGAGTGTTATTCATAGACGCGGACTAATGCTAGTCCGAGGATCATCATGTGTTAGTTCGGTATAACTTTTAGTCCGGAGCAAGGGGTAGGTTTAACGATGGGCTAAGTCGAAAATATACATGGCGGACCATTAAAATATAAGACGATGTCTGTGTTGTATATGCTGATTATGGAATATAGTGATAATATTTTACACTAAAAACCTTATTATAAGCTTACAATTAAATTAATTTTATCATAAGCACTAATTAAGTGGGAGTCACAATGATCCGTAGCTTCCATCAGTCGCCCGCCCGTCAGTCACGTGATCTTCTACCAATCAGAAGCCTCAAATATTTCCATCAGTCCGTCCGTCGAAAGCTTGCCAAGCTCTAACTTTTGACGGATGACAGAAGAATGCGCAGCCTTATAATGATGGCGACTATTGTTTTAACGGTTTTATTTAAATAAGAAGGCTGTGATGTTTGTTTTATTGTATTATTTTTGTAGTGTTAGTGCTGTTCATTCGTCTTTAAAATACGAAAGAGATAATTTTGGCATTCGGAAAAAATCAAAATACTAATCCAAATTATTATTTTTTTTGCATAGGCTTAATCAAATGAAAAGTTCAATATGTTTATTTTAAAATAATTATGCTCGCAAAATTTCTTAGCGGTAAAAAATGAGCCTGTAATAATTAGCAGACATATAATAATAAAAATCACTAAACAAACATATTGTTAAAAGGATTTTTTAAACATTTTTTCCACATAAGTTTTCTGTTTGTACTTTGGTATCATTACAAATAGGGACGGACGGATGACGTACTGTTGTGAATCGCTCGATTTGCAGACGGACGGAGTACGGATGGGCGGACGACTGACGGAAGCAACAGATTATTGTGACCCCAGCTTTACTTGATTTAAAACGGTCAGATTCAAACTTTGTGAGCAAAAAACTCGTGTTGCACGTTTATTGTACCATGTAAGACATTTAAATACAGCAATAATATTTTATCAGGCCTAAGAAGATGGGAATCATTGCTACAAGCAACATTAAACCGTATATATTCGATTTGCATGAAAGACGTAGCAATATTGTGTATTCCGAGGCTTTCAAATAAATATGTTTTTAACCACTTATGAATGTAAAGGCTGATTCGCATTGAAGTTAACATGGAGCTTCTTACGTTACCTTTACTTTACAGCTGAGTTGAGATATAGGACGTGCTGAAGTGATTACACATTGAATTATCAGCGACGCAACTGTAACTTATAAATGTCGAAGTTGAGTCAACTTCAACATAAATTAACGTAAAGGTAAAGTTAAGAACAGCCAATCAGACATTGCACCAGCATATGGGTGTGTCACAAGCTTTGGAACGGGGTAAGTAGAGCTTTCAAAAGGTTAAGTTTATTGCGACTGACGCAACTTTTAATATGTAAACAATGGTGACTGGTTACAAGAGAAAGGTTTCCTAGTCTGAAATTGCGCTAAACAAATTTGGTACATTTATAGCTGCTCATAGAGTAAGGTTATAATTCTTAAATACCTAGGCTGTGTTCCAATTTGTTGCAATGTTCCCTCGTTCACTTGCCCTTGAGCCCTTTCTGTCCCATAATTCCTAACGAGCCCTTGACCCCTTCGAGGCGAAGTGTGTATTCGTGGTTTCGGACACCCTTATTCACTTAAACAACATAACCTATATTGTACATGTATAATTAAAATCAACAATTCTGTTATTCAGAAATTATAAATCGTACTTTTCGTGATAGGAATAAAACTGTACACTGTTTTTGAGAGAACACAGGCGAAATGTTTAGCAATTACTTATATCAAGCTAACTAGATTACTATCTGTATACTGAATCAAACGGCGGGAAGATACTCGGTACAATGACAACGGTTTTTAAAAATTGTATTGATTGATTTATGTTTATTTCATGTTTATACTTTTTTTAAATTGCACTTAAATTAATTTAAAAATGTTTTCGAATTGCTTTTTATTTAGGGAATATAAAGCGAGCGTGTAAGGAAATATATTTGCGCACATTAGAATATCATGAAACATTAACTAAATTCTATAGTCGCTTCGCCATTTCTCGCAGCATTTCTACTCAGTTATCACGCGACCACACTTCGTAAATAAATACATCTCATTTACAGTTCAAATACTCGTCTGTCTAAAATCGCAGGAAAGTATGTAAGGGGACGTCGCTCTACCCTCAGCTAAAGGGGCTATTTAAGGGTGCATTCGTACCCTTCACTCGAATTAGAACAGCACTTGAGTGACGTCACATCTGCGATGCATTTTTTAAGGGCATGAAGCCAGTCAAGGGTCCTTACGGCCTGAATTGGAACACAGCACTAGAGTATTTTTCACTTGCGTCTTGCAAATTTATGCAGTGCAGCAACCAACATCAATTTAATAATGTTCATTTTATAGACCAACTTAAACTTTACCTGTCTCCAGCTACTTTCCTCTGTTTACCTTTTGTATGTAGGTTAAATGGTTAAACCAAACATAACCTCAAAACAATAAGCTGTTGTAACAAAACACAATCGTTTTTGACTGCGTCAATCGAGTACCGAGTAACCACGCGAATGTGTTCACTTCGGCAGCTATACCCTGAACGTGTTTAAAATGGCTAACTTAACTTCTTTCGGTTATCTACTTCAGGCCGCCGTGTAACCATGGCCCAAGCCTTCGTAAAATATATCTTTTTTTTTTTTGTTAAATTTCTTAAGCTACTATATTAAGAGGCACAGGATACCGAAATTATATTTGTTTAATCGATATTACGTCCAAACTGACAGTAAAATCATAACAAACTTAAGTTTAGATGTGGTAAAAAAAATCGTATTTTAAAACAATAATTTAAACTACTGTTGATGAAACATGAGCACGATTAGGGAAAAAATCTATGACACATATTGTAAAAGCATAGCAGAATTCAAAACTGATATATCTGGTTATTCTATGCTACCAGTACATAAACATGTATATTTCACTAGTCAAAATTTTATTAAGAACAATACGTATGTGCTGTGGCATTATGTAAAGAACTAACAAGAAAATTCAACACCAAAATTCCGCATAAAAATGTAATAAATATGTATAAGAATATTTTGTGCAAATAGTGGTTTCCATACCAAATATTAAGTGATTTATTACTGTCTTGAAGTAGAACAAATTTAATTTTTAGTTGCAGAATGTACCGAACAAATACACTTATAAAATAAGAAAACTACATTATTTTCGTTATGTACTATTAAAAACTAACAGATTTAAAGAACAAAAAGTTGCACCAGACAAGACTTGAGCTTGCAACATTAGGGTTATTTCGCCAGCACCTTACCACTGAGCTACCACGACACTTAAGGCCGATTCACATTAAAGTTAACATGGACCTCCTTATGTTACCTTTGCGTTAACTTCGCAGAAAAATTTTCCGCAGATTTGTTTGATGTTTCACATTGAAGTTAAGGAATTTAAGTTGTGGTACAAGGCTACCAATCGTAGTCAAGTTTTCGACAAATTCACCAAGATTATTATGTGTTATTATGCTGCTCTGTTAAAAATGTAAATTGTTTAGTTATAAATAGTAGAAATTATGGAAAGTATGCAACATGACATAGATATTTTAACCAACGGGTTCAACAAAAACAAGCTAACTTTAAATGTAGCTAAAACTAAATATATGTTTGACGCAGGTCGTTCCGCAACTCCCTCTCTCTAAGCCCGTCGTGCGCATCATGCCACCTGATACGGAACGGCTGGAGCAGCCATACCGCCACTGCATATGGGAAAGCACCCGACCACGTGCGTGCACGAGGTAGCGGCGCCTTGACGCAACCCCCGCGATGTCGAGTGTAGTGAGTATGTGCATCGGCCCCTCAGAACTGCCGTCCATTGGTAGGAAAGTGCCCCCTTGACAGAAACGTAAGTAAAGTCACTTTGTAAACACATACCTTGTTATAGCACTCCCGTGCTATTCCCATCAAGCAGGATCACTTACGGCGAGCATGGGCAGAAATGGCAGTCATTTCTGGCAAAACTAGCATCTGCTAGTCCCACCCGAACAGCATACCAAAAAAACACTTCCGGTAAAACGAACGCCTTCTGGCAGAAAACTAGCAGAACTGGCCCAAAACTGGCAGACTGGCAGACCACGCGAACAAACCTGTTGACTTTGCCGATGTTACAAGTCATGCTGATTTACATGTTAAGATAAGGAATAAGTGAATTATCATCTCATATTGATATAATACGAAACCATTATGACTGTAATATCCAATAAAACTACACGATATAATATTTTTTTTTAAATGTAGTTTAAAATACACCAATAGATAGCACTACAATTTAAATTAAATTGCGCATAAAAAAACTAAACGCGATATATTTTAAAGTATAGAAATACAATGCAAACACCAAACTTTGAATTTTTAAAATATTTAAATAAAATAGTTTGTACAATATACTGTTTAAATAATATAAGTTATACTCTATCATATTACCGATATATTTTCAATATCAAATATCGGAAACTTTGCATTGATTGCAGACGTATTTCGACAAAGTAAGTTACGTAATAAATCTTAAAACTTATGCTACTGTTCGATGAGCGTAAATAATAGACGGCTTGGCCCGGAGCATTCGCACATTGAATCATGGGTAGAATCAGCTGTCAAAGTACAAACAATCGCGACAGACTGCTGCGTTTTAATGGGCGGACGATTTATTTTCTTTAAATAGTCAGAAAATAACTTATATAAATCATGGATTCGGCGGTGTTTGATAAGTCTCAGACCAAATAATGTTCATGGAGCCTTGTTTGTCTGTATAAACGTAGACTATTTGTTAGTTGGAGAGTTGAGACGATGGCTCATGTACTGTGGCTTGCTATGGGAGGGTAGCAAAACCGAATTTTTAAAAAGGACAAATACAAAAATAATATGTGTGCATGTATGTGATATTAAAACAGTACCTACAGTACCTATTTCATCTAGGAAAAGCTGCTGTGGAATATTAGGGCCTGCTGAAATCGTGGACAATAGTCAGAATATTTAAAATGTTGGAACTTTCAGTGGTTGTGAGTGGTCAATGTTATTTGTCAGGTTTTGTAGGGCTAAGTAGTTATTTATTTCATTTCTTTCATCTTGCAGACTATTTGGGTGTATCTTTATTTTTCACATAGTTTATTAAAATTA
>PNEQ01128302.1:0-12345 GCA_003012365.1 Medauroidea extradentata
TTAAAGTCTACATTAAAGTCACCACATACAATAGTGTTCTTTGTTAAGTTACATACTTGAGTGAATATATTTTCCAATGACTGTAAAAATGTATTAAAGTTTGTACAAATGGGGGACCTATATATTACAATGGCAGTTAAATGTAGGTTTGGCACCTCAATGCAGATTGCTTCTATTATTTTATCTTGACACCAGGTCCTTATATCAACAACTTTGTATCTTAAATTTTTTGTTATAAATATACAAACACCACCACCTCTAGCTGTTGTTCTGCAGTAATGAGCTGCTAGAATGTAATTTCTGAACTGGCAACATAATATTTCATTTTGATTTAGCCAGTGCTCAGATAAACATACAATATCAGGTTTTATTAATTCTAGAATGTTTTCCCAGTTTGTTTTCTTATTTCTTATGCTGCACATGTTTTGATGGATTATGGTTTGATGTTGTACTCTATTATCTGGGCACAGATGCCTGCTATGCTGAGAATAAAGATAACTGCTGAAGTGTTGGTAGTGTTGAGTAAGTGTAGCTGATGCATGTGAGAAGATATGCACTGGGTGGAGTGTTTATATATAGTTTGATAAGAACCAAGATAAATAAAGACAATAAACTCACCTGATAGGATGGAAAATGTAGATTAGATAAAATAACAGTTAACTGATATTACAATAAAGTTGCTTAAGGTAGGCATGTGATCTAGAAGGGACAGATTGAACTGGAGTAGATTATTGTATTCTGTTACAGGAACTATTCCAGAAAATTATTGGCATATTCTGTTTGATGTAACTTTGTCAATTTTGACGTTTATTTGCTTGTTTTCTGCTAACATTAAGTAACAGTCACAATTCAAGACAGCATTTATTGTTCACGAGGTGATATGGACATCTCAGGTTTATTTTAGAAGAAAAAAAAATGGGGTGTGTAATTTCATCAAACATGTGCAATACACATGAAACGGAGTATACTATGTATTTATAATACTGAAGCAATGTTATATTAATGCTGAAGTTAAGTGAGATAGGGCACTGCATTTTATGTGAAACAAGTATGGTGTGGTATGTGAGTTGATTGTTTTCATATATAATATATTTACAGCAAACTGTTCAAAACTGATTCACGGTATTTAATGTGTAAAAAAGGATTACTCCTGATGGAAATGTTGACGTTCTTCTTAAATTAACTCTTAATTTGATTAAAAAAATTAATAAAAATAAATTTTGAAAGTTTTGGGAATACTACTTACTTCAATATGCAAGAATTCAAATCTGAAATCATATTCCTTTACCCACAATTACAAATTACATTATGAAAGAGAAATTACAGTCCATACCATATAAGAAATTCATTTTTTGACATATTATAAAGATAGTAGAAGTGATTAAATTTTGGCAGTTTTTAGATCTCGGACAAGTAGGTAATTAATGTGTTTTAAATATTGGTTGCACATTAATCTTGCTAGGGTTAGGTGGCAATGTTAATGGAAAATTATTTCACATTCAGTAATGAAAAGTTTTCTCTACAGATGTTAAGGTAATACGTATAACTATTTAAGATTATTTATCAAAAACTTTCCTAGATATGCTCAAAATTGTTGTAATATTTAAGGGCATTACCAAAAATAAACATGTATGGGTAACTTATATAGCTACTTAGTATTTGCTATTTCTGTTTTTTTTTTTATTATTATTTCTACGTTTCACCTAAAAATTTTAAATAGTACTGTAGTAGCTTATTTGGTTACAACAAACTGAGGTTGCACGAGCATATGACAGTGCAAGCAAACATCTTTAAACTAATATAAAATAATACGTGCCAGCATTAATAGAATTTTTTTCTTGTTGCCTTCAATTTGGTTGTTGTGCACTGTTAGATAATAAAACAATATGTTTTTAAGTTTCAAGTAGTCGACTATGAAAAACACTTACCTTTTGTTGTAGGGCCTACCTTCAAAATTAAAACAAATTTAATATCAGTGTTAATATCATAGTCATACAACTCACAATACTTAAAAAACTGTTAAACATATTTCTTGCAGACTACATAGCAAAAAATGTGTACTCCCACTACCTAAATGGAAATAATTTACAACATAAAGCGTAAGTAATAATAAACAAACATGGGAAGGCCTAATTGTCCAGATCAGCTTTCAATCATTTTGATAATGTATATGATTAAACAAGTACACTTAAATGCCCGAGAAATACACAGGCCTAAACCTTTTTGCAGCTGACAGGCACAAAAACTCACATGCACTTGATATTAAATGCTTGCTAAAAACATTTAACATGGACTTTTTCATCGAAAAAAAAATTAAGTCATGTCCTGAAAAAAAGTATGTTTACGTGTAGGTCTACAACATGAACAAACAATGTTTGCCCACAAATTCTGTTCAAATAAATGGTAGGAATCAGTTTTTGTTTTCGGTACCAGTTCTTTTCTCTGGACGGATTACCTGCTTACTTAGATATGCGAAGCTGCCGGGCTGTTGTTTACAAGGTTGAACGTTTTCCAGTTCCCGTCTTTTGAAATGTCTCTTAATATCCCGGTGTCTTTGGATATTATAGGTCGGGATTTTTTAATTCCTGCATTGCAATGTATTAAATATATGTACAGAATATTAAAATTACTCCTTATAAGAATCACAAACACAAACGAACTCATGAAATGCCTCAGTTCATGCACGCAACATGGCTGTCCTTTGTTTTGGTTGCCAGTATAGGTCAACGATAATTGTTCAGTTTGTTTATTTTTCGCGTGTAACTATTTTCAACGTTGGCAATGGAAGCTAAGCAATTTGTTGTTCAGGGCTGCCACTAATGTTTCATCAGGCCACATGATCACGCCCGGTTGTTTTAAATGATATGTTATTCTGGTATCTGGTACAAATATCGGTAGCATCAGCTGATAAAGTACAAAATTCTTATATGGGATGGACTTAAGAAGCTGGTAAAAATAGTTTCTCGTATTATCAAAGTAACGTAAGTTCAGCATTCATAGCCTAAAAAAAATAATTCCTGTACTTGTGTACTGGGTAATGGGGTATTAACCCTCCTCCCTTTTTTTTAACATTTTTTTTTCTCTTTTGTAATGTTACAAGCCGTGCTAATCTCACATCTCACATAATATCGCTAAATGCCCCAACAGTAAAATAAGCTAATGAATGCATAGCAAAAATCCAAAATATGCATGAAAAAAATATGAACAAGATATGTAAATTACGTATTCAGGTAACACAATGCTGGACGAAATGAAAGGTTGCGTATTGTGTATTATATGATTGTAAAGATGCCTACTACACCCTGCCTAAGTTTAAGCCTCTAATGGTGAAATTATATATTCTTCTGAATTAGCTTGTTCATGATCTGCCATACCAGATTGTTAACCAGTCCATATGTTAGCTATCATGTTCGCCATCTTGCTGGCAGATTTCATACAAGGATTCCAATTAAGTATTATTACCTGCTATTTGCACTGACACAGTACAGTGCAGGTGTACAGCAAGTAAAACAGGTCTTCTGTTGCATTTCTAGTCACAGCTGGAATTGAATAGACCCCTACATTTGTTAGCTGATCATGTTCTAACTAAGTTTGTGCACAAGTATTAGATTGGCACATATTTCAAGTTCTTGATTAACAGACATTTGTTTAATAGGCACTTGCTATAACCAACATTTTAATTTACTCCCTTTGATTTGTACATCAGATGCAAAACTTGTTTTAATTGACGGTTAGGAACTTTTAATCAAAACAGGCTTGGAATCCAATTTCTGGCAGCATGTAGAGCATCATGCTACGTTGTACTACAGTCTTTTGTACACCTGGCAATACAGCTTGGTTTATTCCCCCCCCCCCTTTTCCCCTCCGGTTGACCTGTGTTTTCTCATAGGTGTATTAGGGTTGGAACGTGGGTTAGAATAAAATGTTTATCATATCAAACTGTTATCCTGTGGTTTGAGTACTGTTCTTTTCTTGTAAACTGTGATGACTCCAAGATGTTGCAAGAATGACAATCATGACAGCTGCATGAAAATGTGAGCATGGATCATGTTAGAGCTGTTTCATCATAATTATGCCTTTGAGTGGACAACTGTTCCAAAGAGGAATATGTACAGAGATTGGTAGTAAATTTACTGTAGAGACTTGTTATTTTTGTGTATTGGTGAATATTCTTCCTAATTTCAGCAAATATGTAATCTTTCTGATGCAAAACATTTTTATGATCTCTTCACAAAATTTTTTCAGTGTAATTTTCAGCATTTAATGAATTTTTCTTCAACTTTATATGAAAAATGTGAAATAAAGAATGGTATAATCAGTTGAACTGAATTTTTAACAATTTTGAATGGATGACTTTGAAGTCTGCGTAAGACTTATGACGACTAAACTATTGTATGTTCCCAGTAACAGATTTTTGACGTAAAATCAAAACAAACATAATTCAGGAAGATATATTTTTGTGGCTCCGTATAGTGATCACTATACCAATTTAAATATTTTTCATTATCTGGGAACAAAAACAATGTTTACACATTGTAAACATGCTACAACATTGGGGGACAGATGCAAGATGTTCAAATGCTAGCCTTGATATTTCCAACACCCTCTAGCCTCATTGAGGAGAAAAATAAAGTGTTTCAGTTGAGGTTATTACTGTGCCAAGTTGTCACAGCATATGTTACATTTCATTCCTCCGTAGAGGTGTTCACCTAAAAATAAAAATTGGAATTCCAGAATTTTCTCCCTGTTTATTTAAATTTTGTTTTATATTAGCAATGTCCTACACACTTTAATTATGTCAAGGTGAACCTGGTTTACGGGAAAAAGTCAGAATCAAAATGCAGCAAGAGTCACAAAGATTTTAATTAAAAAAAAAAACTGCGAGCATTGTAACTTCACATGCGGCAAAGTTTTAAAAGAGAAGATTTGCTCCTTACAGCCTACACATACGAACGGAAAACAATTTTGTGGAGAGTCCAGAAAATGTCTGAACAGATTTTACAGAAGAAAAGTCCTGGTGCTGTCGTACACATTAAATTATCACTCCCGATACTGTATCATCACAAAATTGGGCTAAAAAGCCCAGTGCCATGACTGTCATCTTCATTTATTCTTCAAAATAATCATAAACTTGGGCTGCAGTCCCGTAACATGACCGTCCGGTGTCTTAGTTTGTTCTGCTAATTACTTCTTCATTATAAAATTAGGCCACAGCCCCGCACCAAACGTTATCGTCGGTGTCTTGGTTAGTTCTAAAAAGTGGCTGAGGCAAATCTCTCTTAAAGGGGTCACACACATCATCACAGGGGCCTCGCCTCGCTCCCATTTGAATCCAGCCTCTCCTGCCTAGGCAGAGAGCAGCAGCTGCAGCCCTGGAAAATGTGGCAGCTGTGGACTGATATCTTTAAAAATCCAGCCTCCGCCCCTGCATCTCTTTCTTGCGGTTCTGGCTGATCTTGATCTTCCTTCCTCCCTTGTGCTTTCTGGGTGCCCTTGGCATTTACTAAGGTGTCAGCAATGTCCCTCTCATTGTCAAATGCTGATCAACTTGTCTTCGTCCCTTGTCAATACCACATACAAAACTTGTCCATTTACTGCCTCAACTGTTGCTGCTAATTGTTTTTGTCCTTATCCTGTGTTCTTAGCATATACCAAATCATTAAGTGCAAAACATCATGGTGAGGCACATTTTTACTTGCTCTCTTCCTGCTTATCAGTCATCTCCTGTACAAAATCGGGGTGAACTCTATCCAAGCATGTCCGGAAACACCCTCCCGTAAGTAGTTCTGCCGGCTGGACCCTGTTTAACTAGGTGTTGTTACATGCTGTGTCAGAAGCAGTCGTGCAATCCTGTTCAGATCACTACCCTCTATTCATTTAAGCATATCCTTGGTGGTCTTGACCATCCTCTCTGTTTGCCCTTTTGAATATGGATGGTATGGTGCTACTGTGAACAATCAGATGCCGTTATTACTACCAAAATTCTTTAATGCTCTGGAAGTGAAGGCAGTGCCATTATCACTGACCAGCGTGTCTGATATGTCATGGGTGGCGAAAAAAGTACGTAATGCTTTGATTACACTCTTTGCATCAATAGAAGGCACGGGTATCACTTCCAGCTACTTGGAAAATTAATCAACAAAGACCAGGAACACCTGACTGTGTATCGGACTAGCGAAATCCCTGTATAGGTGAGACCTAGGCTGTTATCGCTCACTCCCATTTTTGGTTTGGTGCCTTCTATGGTGAGTGGCGTGACATCTGGCATTTGTCACACTGCTGTACTGTGCACTTCTCATCGGCATCAAGACCAGGCCACCATACGTAACTCCTCGCTAAAGCCTTGGTGTTTACTGTGCCCTGATGACTAGCGTGCAAGGTTCTCCTAATCTCGGGTCGGCCGGCTGGTGGATTGACTACCCAGGAACCCCATAATAGGCATCCTCTGTGCACAGTTCGTTCAATTTTCCTCCTGAAAAAAGTCACGTATTCTTCTTCCTGTTTGTGCTGTGGCCAGCCTTTCAAGGCCCAAGTACTCACTCGTGATAGGACTTGGTCAGGAGTCTGATCTGCATTTTCTATTACGCTCCGACCAGGCTTGTAGCACAGTTCAAAATCATACCCACTAAGCATAATATTACAATGCAGCATGCGATAAAAAATTATTTTGTGAGTTACCTTGTCTGTTATAAATAATCCAAGCAGTCGCTTGTAGTCAGTGTGGATCTGAAACTTCTGGCCATATAGGAAGTCATAGAATTTCTTGACTCTAGCAATGATGCTCAACTTCTCACTATCTATCTGAGCATAATTGCACTTTGTGGAGGTCATTTTCCATGAATGGAACGAGATGGGAATATCTTCCCCATTGCATTTCTCTGACTCAAAACAGCCTCCTCTCCATAACGGGATGTATTACATGTCAAGGTAAGTGGTAGCTCAGGGTCATGATGAGTCTACAAGGAATCTGATGACAAGAGGCATTTGGTTGCAGCAAACACTGAATCATGTTGCGAAGTCCAAGCCCACTTCGTTGAACTGCATAATAATTTGAGTAAGGGCTCAGCTACATCAGCCTTATCCATCAAGAAGGAAATAATAACAATTTAGGAGTCCAAGGTACGTTTGTAATTCTTCTTTGTTGGATGGAGTTGGTGCTTCGTGTATGGCACGAACTTCATCTGCAGGTCGAGCATGGTTCTTTTATTTAAAACCGTGATAACTCTCAACGTGTCACTAGAACAACACTAGTGTCATGACAACTGTGCGAAAATGTGAGTATGGATCATCGTGTCATAACACTTCTGTCAAAATTAGTACATAGGATGAATGATGGTTCTAAAGAGGAATGTATGCAGAAGTTAGTACGAAATTTACAGTACAGACTTGTTATTTTTGTGTTTTGGAGGATCTGCTTTCAAGCTTTAGCCAATAGATAACCTCTGTAACGAAAATGGTGTTGTTTGCAATTAACCTGTACATACATATTTATTTACAACTGATGGTTAGTTAAACGTGTGAACAGAACTGAAAGAAAACTGTTCGCGAGTGGCAATATTCTGTGGCAGTTGTATAGGGTTTGCTGTTAATTTTTATTTCGCGAGCCAGTGCATACCTCACTATAGTAGTGGTGTTGCTGCTGACTAATTCATAGCAAAACAAAACCGTAGACTTTTTGTTCCCGACATTTTTCTATAGAAACTTCAACACTTGACCATTGCACTTGACTATCATTTCTTATATCTTCATTTAGCGGTTTATATGAGCAATATAAAATAAAACATGGAAAATCAAACTTAACAGAATTTTTATGATTTCAATATGTAGGCCTACCTTCTGATTTTTAAGTCAGCGTAAGTTTTACTGAGGAATAATTTTCTGTTAAGAGCATTTGTAATAAATAACTTACAGAATACGAAAAATACCAATCTCCAGTCAATTAAAAAAATTAAAAAAGAAATTTTAGCTTTAAGAGTCGAGAAAAATTATGTCTCGTGACCCGTTAGCCCCTACAAACATTTTTTTTTTTTTTTTTTCTATCTGGGAACAAAGACAGTTAATGTGCATAGTAAATATGCTGCTAAAAATTACATACATTTTAATAGTCTTTATCAGCATCTGCAAGGTACAACACTAATAGGTTTTTTGCTAATGTAAACGGTACTGACCACTGTGAGGAGGAAGTCATTGGAACACGTCAGTCGAGTAGGAAAAGGGTGCCACCTGGATGGATGGCAGACTATTGTAGATCTTAAATATCTGCAGGATGTAAATACTGTTAAGTGTAGGTTGTAAGAATTGTGCAAAAATGTGTTGTGTTATGTATGTGTTTTATATGTACGGTTTGCTAAGTGTTTGTTGTACGAATCCTGCAAAAATGTGTTACCACATAAATCTCAAGAAACTATTTTGCAAAGTACTTTTGGGGATGTTATGCTAATGCCTATGATAGTTGAGTAGGATTTGGTTAAATTAAGATGTAAGTGTATATATTTCAATCATTGATAGTGAGTTGTAAACTAGCAAAAAAAAAAAAAAAAGATCAATAAATAAGAGGCGAGAGATGTTGTATCCCTGACTCAAGTAGTGGGAGTCATGGCGACTCGAGTACGGACGAAATCTCTCGCCCTGCTGTAATATACATGAGAAAGGCTAACTTATTGTAAGGTAGAACCCTTTTAGCATCTACAACAGTCAAATGAATTAACACTACTAATGAATTAGACAATGGTTTAAGTGATTTTAAATGGTTCAAAGCTAGTGGATTTTTAAATATCTTGACTAAAATGCAAAGTATTGTTTTCTGTACAGACATGAAGACTTTTGATGATCAGTATATTAATAAACTGTTTCTTTTATAGAAAGACTTCACACACTCGTACTGTAATAGGCTCCATCTTTTATACTTAACATTTTTATCACTCAGTGTCGCTGCACATGTGCAACCATAGGGTGTACAAAAACAAGGTAAACAATACACATACAGATTGTATCACAAACAAGGACACCATATATTCACACCCCCTCTCAATTTCAAGTCCTCTGTAGTGTTATATACACTGTCTTCTATAATCATTAACAATGTATTACTTGGATGGAGTTATCCTAACTTGAAATTGAACATATAAGTTTACTAAGAGGAAAGATGTGTATACAAAAAAAGTTAATGTCACACAGTTTCTTGAATACAGTATTTTAAAAATATTATGTGTTAGCGTACTAAGTTAAACCAAGCCAAGATACTGTCTGCACTGTTGGGCGCCAAAATCTCTATAGCACTTCCCTTGCTAACTCCATAATAACAAATGTTATTTTTCTTGTTAGCGAAAGAAGGTGTAGCAAATGTAGTGTTTAGAGATAGCAGCTGGCTGCTAAAATAATTATAGGTGTAACATTATTATGAACATGTGGAGATATAAATCAAAACATTTAACCCCAGAAATAGGAAGAATAAAATCAACAAATGATGATAAAGATCCAATGTAATAGAAGAAAACATTTTACAGCTTGAAATAAAAATCACATAGCCTAGTATGTTGACTGATAATAGACAGTATGAAAGCAATGAGAAAGAACACCCATCCTTACAATAGGTACTTAATATAGAAATTACTTTAAATGTGTATTCAATTATTAGTTAACCTTTAGTGTTCAAATGATATACAATAATCAGAGTGAAATGTTATTGAATAAAATTAACTAAACTTTCTTGAAAAATGATTAGATCTGTTCAAAAGACTCTCCACTTATTAATGAATTCCAACTACGTTTAACGTCTCTGTAAGTATTTAAAATAGTTGCACTGGTATCCATAACTGTCTTTGACACCCAGGACTACTGAGTTTAGGTAGAAATCATTACTATTTCTGACATTGTCTTAAAAGAGGTCCGAAAATATAATTTTCGATGTAGACTTGACAAAAGTATTTCTTAGGCCGAATATCAACATATCTTCAGTAAGATAGTTAACAGTTTTACGTATATTTAATATTGCTTCGTATAAATGTTGAAGGTTGGCAATCTTGAAAAACATTAAATTGTACAACAATACCAAATACCTTAAAGAACAATACCGGACAGTCTGTGTTAATAACACAGGGAAGAGAGTGAAAAATAACCTAGCGGCTTGGTGTGATACTAATACATATTTTGAAATTATTTTTTTTACTGAATGTCGTTTATTGTTTGACATACGTTAATTAATGTTTCATGTTTATCGTATTGCTATTTTGTATTTACAGAATGAAAATTTGGCTGTGGCAGCGAAAATATATTTTCCATAGAGAAATGAGAGTATTTTTCCCGAATTTTCATGTTGGCAGCGTACATCTAATTGCATTATAGCGAAGTGTGCTGTTCTCTGTTGGCTTGGTGTGACAACAGAATCAAAAATTCTCGCAATAATGCTCAAGCTGTCCTGTATTCAGCTATAGTGTATTTGACAATACCAGTCAATTCAAAACATGCCACCTTTTATTATATGTTCTATCAACAACTCAGCTTAGAGAAATTGAAACAAAGAAAATTAAATAGATGCAAAACTAAAATTATATCACAGAAAATCATAGAGTAAATAGCAAACCAAACTGAAATGAATTCAATAAAATAATTACTCTTTTAAAATAAAAGTTAAGTATGAGTAAAAATGAATGGGTTGTCTGCAAAATAATCTGATCGTAATAGTTACTATAACATTGCTGCAGGCAATATCAATCAAGAAACAAAATTACGATGTGTATTTAGTAAATACAAAAACAATAATAATAACAATAATAATCTCCTAATTAAAATATGTTAACTAATATTATAAGAAGTTAAAATTGTGCTCGTTACACCCATAGGCTTAGTGAATAAGTCAGTTATATTTTTATAGATTCTACGTAGTCAATATTTATCATTTGCTAGGATACTATATCTTTCAGAAAATGATAACTTTATATCAGTTTGTTCAGAGCGTCGTGTGTTCTCATAGTTATTTGACATGTAAATCGTACCCTGGTTATCCACAAATAATGAACCCTGCATTTGCACTTTTGTATCGAAAACTAATTCTGACAGGAGACCTTTCATAAACAGAAGTTCAGTTGCTGCCATGCCGCATGATGTATATTCTGCTTCTGCAGTACTCAAAGCTACAACTTGTTTACTTGAGCGCCAAGAGACTGGGTTGCCACAGTGTAATGTTATCATTCCACTGATGCTCTTCCTGTCCTCCTTGTCTCCTGCCCTGTCTGCATCTGCATAGATTGTTATTTTTGTGAATTCACCTGGATTTCTCTCGTACACTAGTTTCTGGTGCCTTGTTGCCCTCAAATATCTGAGTACTTTTTTTCCAGCAGTCCAAAGAGTTTGGTTTGGCTTATCCAGATATCTGCTAAGAAAAGATGTAGCAAAAACTATGTTCGGTCTTGAGGTCTACGACAAATAAATCATACTATAGGCCATTCACGATAAAGTGAGCAGTGCATAAAGTTTTCTTTCAGCAGTTTTGCATCCATCTTTACAATTTTGAAAAATGAAAACTTATGTGTAATTAATAACCAGTGTAAACGTTTCAACACTCTCAAAAGTTAACATATATTAGCACAATAAAACATATTTTTAATTAATTACATGTTCTGCTGAGTGCTCAGTTTATAGTGAACAGCCTATACCTACCAGTTCTCTGTAAGGTACATCAATAACAGGCTCTGACTCGCCTACATCAATTCTGACTTCAACATTGTAGTGTTGCATCCTTTACAATCTTGAAGATTAAATTTCTCCAACATCTTGTTGATAAGTTCACCTTGGCAGATCTCTATCTTATTAGTGGATATTGTTGGTTTTTGGAACTACAGTGAAAAACGCACATTATAAGTTACTAAACATCACTTTAATATCTGCATACTCAACACCATTGTTACAACGACGGCCATCTTGGCTTACTCCCCATACCACCTTAGACAAGGACAACAAAAATTACCTTGCTTACTTATGTACAACAAAATTGTTCAATGTAACACTTTCCCTCAATTTTGCAATATACCTAGACCCTCAATACATTTGACTAGTTTGCAATAGGGCAGGGCTTTGGTTAAGCAGTCTGCAAATTGCTGGCCAGTTTCAACATAATACAACCTCAAAATTTTCTTCTCCATCATTAGATCTTTAACAAAATGAAATTTCACTGAAATATGTTTCGACCTTTTGGTCTCAAAAGTGTTGCACATTTTGATACATGACTGATTATCCTCGTATATAGTAATGCCAATACCTGGAAGATCAAGAATTACACTCATAAGATTTCTAACATATAGACAATCACTTGCAGCACTAGCAAGGGCAACATATTCTGCCTCAGTA
>PNEQ01128305.1:0-11617 GCA_003012365.1 Medauroidea extradentata
GTCCAAGCCTCAGTCTGTTAACACACGAGCTCTCCGCGGACAACACGACTGCCTCTCTCGTAAGTCCAAGCCTCAGTCTGTTAACACATGAGCTCTCAGCGGACAACACGTCTGTCTCTTTCGTATGTCCAAGCCTCAGTCTGTTAACTCATGAGCTCTCAGCGGACAACACGACTGCCTCTCTCGTAAGTCCAATTCTCAGTCTGTTAACACATGTACTCTCAGCGGACAACACGACTGCCTCTCTCGTAGTTCCAAGCCTCAGTATGTTAACACACGATCTCTCAGCGGACAACACGACTGCCTCCTTCGTAAGTCCAACCCTCAAACCGTTAAGACAATACTCGAGCTGCTTTCTAACCATAGCTGCGCCTCCTTGCAATTAGTCTTTATCTATCCGAATTACTTTGCCGTTATTTATGTAAATATTCTTTATCGTTAAACTATAACGCCCTTTTTGAGTTTATTATTAGATTGTTGTTGATTAAACATATAATCCTGAAACATTAATTACAAATGACTATTTTCCTTTCGTACAAGATGGCCTTTTTTTGGCTGCCCAGTACTTATCCTTTTCTTATGCCAACGTGTCCCAGCATTACTTCCAGAGCCCCCCTCAAAACATTCCTTACTTAGCGAAGCAAAAAAAAATGGACTTTTTTTTTTTAAACGTGCCTAATCCCGGTGTCTGAAGTTGGTGACATTGCTTCGCAACACTAAACACAGAGTGGCTGCATTGTCTAGAGTCCTTGTGATATGACATGTTTCTTGTTGACGTCGTTAAGGTAGGTGTTCAGACAACCAGCAACACATACTTTTGGAACCTCGTTTCCAGGCCTCCAAACCTCGCTTAGATTTCACAAAAATAATCTACAATATTAATTCTCGCTATCATAATACATATATTTATACCTTATTCATATCGACTAGTGAAAATGCCGATTACAGCGGGCTTGATAGGTAATTCAGAGTTTAAATCATCAGTTTGATACTGCAGGTATCTCAAAGCAAAAACGCAGAAATTGAAAGAAAAAAGAAGAAAAACACTATCCTTAGACAATCGTTTCTTTCAACTTCGATGGTACAATTTTTTTTCGAGAAACGTATTTCTGAAGAACAATCTTTGATGTCGTAATCTTGTACAACTAATTGCGGCGCGACAGATAACTTTTAAAAGTGCATCATTCTGCGAGAATTATTACACATAATAGAGGAACTTTCAATATCTAGTATTGATGTTTCGGTTTTCAAAAAAACGAGTAGAATTGAATAGGAGCATTCAGCATTTACTTATCTATCACAGACTTAATGTTGACTTGGCACCTCGCTAACAATAGTTGACGAGGGAGACAGGAGACCTGCAAAGAGTTTGGTGTCCGGGAAGTTGAAGAGGGTCGTGGCCCATGGTAGTTAGGGCCGGGGGAGGGGTGGGGGTGCTAGCTGGGCCAGGCATGGGTCAGGAGAAAGTTGGCAACTCTGGATATGGAGGGCAGGAGTCTGCTGGTCAGCTACCCGGGCTCTGGACCTGCAGAGGAACAACCCAGGGGTTCATTAGTGGCCAGATGAGGACAATGTAGTCCACACCCCACACCTAGCCCATCAGTTCTCGGCGCGGATTAAACCCGCTGGACACAGCCGCCTGGCCGGGGTGAGTACGTGCCTTCGCTCAGACTCTGGGTAATCCACTTTAATGAGGGCGGTCCGGTGTCTGCTATCCTACCCTATCAGTTTGAAGTCAGCGTCGAGGGGAGAGCAGGGCTGACACGATGACACAGCTAGCGTATAATGCCTTCTCTTAGCAGGCGCTTCTCTGCCCTGTCAGTTATTGACGTGTGGAAGCAAGCTTCGATTATACCATTATAACAGAACTGTTCAACCTTTCTGCAATGTTAATTACTGTCGTCGAAAGGTTGTAACGAAGATGGTGAATTCTAAAACAGTCCAAGTCTACAAACAAAATTGGTTCAGGAGAAGGGAAATAAATTAATAATATGGGAACCACAATGATCAGCTGGCCTCTAATGTAGCTGCAAAAGAGAAAGTGTGATGTCATTCACAGCATTGAATGAAGCGCAGATCATTCTACAATTTGCAGTAATAATTCCGTTTTCGTAAACGAGTCAAATTTGATAGTTTTGAAATCATCGTTTCAATTAGAGATGTTGGTACATCGAAGAAAATGCATTGTACTATCATACCCTTTAAATCACTGCAGTTTCTTCAGCATGCATGACTGATATACGTCTGACACAATGTAGCTGTCTGCAGATCAATAACAGACGTAACATATTACAACAGTAGGATCAATATTGACTCAGTCAAATGGGGTACATAGAATCGATTTCCAATAATCTTTTGACAAGTTGTACGTACGTTGAAACCCAGAAAACAGCCCAGTTTTCCCGCGATAAATATCTAATAATAATATCGATAAGATAATTAAACGGTATTTTTGAACTACGAGGAATACACTGTCTTATAATATATCTAACTATAGAGCAAATAAAATATAATTGAACCGATTTAAGCGTCTAAAATATATTAGTTGTGAAATAACGTTAAAAACGTTTGTTAAAATAATTGACCTAACTGAACTCAGTTTCCACACACGCACACACACACACACAATATTATTCAATTCCATCATTACTTTAAAATAGCTCTGTTTCGGGCCATGTGTATTTTTCAGGGTTTTCTCTGAAGGATTTCATTTGATTTGAAGCTACCCGGAAGTAACTGATCCGAATGTCAGCTTACATGGTAACTAATCTTGGTTTTCTATTACTTGAATAAAAATTATGTACCGTCGTATCTATAATCAACAGATAAAATTTGATGTCGTGAACTTTTAATTTAGTTAATGAAGGAACAATGTATTTCTTAAGTGCGGAAATTCAAACTGTGGCAATTACATGAATATTATATATAAATATACATACAACGTGTGTGTATCTAAATCATATTGACATATCGTCAAAATTTATCCGGTGTTTGCTCAGGTGAAAACATGATATTTGATGTACATGGTCCAGTTCACATAGGAAGAGCTGCAGACGCTTCCAAAGTTGTAGAAAATATGAACAATTTTAGCAATATTTGGAAACTATGTAATATACCAATTTGGCATTGTATCTAGAGTGTAATTATGTATATAAAATTGAGCAAATGGTCACCGATGACAACGTAAGGGGCCATTAATTTTATTTAAATGTAGACGTTTTATTGGTATGTGGTAGCTGCAATCAGCACAGAAAATTGTACATAAACTTATTGTAGCAGAATAATTCACTGTAATTGTACATACCTAGAAAGAGTAATAATAAGGCAACAGAGACAATTCAAACTGTGCCAGACTCTGTAAAAGGTGTAGATTTTAATGAAATTGGTGTTAGATTAGTAATAATAAAAATATGTAAAATTGACATTATATCTAGAGGATGATGAGGCCGTAGAGAATTGACTTTGGTCACGCCGCGGGAAGCAGAATGCAGGCCATGTATGTGTCAAGGAGGTTGACAAATTGTTGAGGGGAAGAGTGCCTTGTACGCCCCACTGGGCGAGGGAGTATTAGAAAGAGACAGGAATATGACTTCTGCAACGGTTTTCCGCCAGGCAGTCGAATCAAAAATGTAAATCAAATATAAATTTAGTTAAAAGTAAGGAAATTTATGTTCTAGAATTGAAGGATATGAACAAACACGTAAATGAGTGATTTTGATTAATAAATTTTATACTTGATACGCTCGCAAAGGCCTGAGTTCTTAGCCGTCGGCAAACGGAGTTTAAATGTAACAGGGTTTCTGATTGGTCGAAGGGACTAGGATTCAGTGCAGGTGACGTAGCCTGGAGACGCGTTGTTCGAGAGGGAGGAAAACATCTCAGTGCTCGAGGTGGACGTGTAGCCGTCCTCGGGGCTGGGGCCGCGTCTCGCGGAAGTATCGCCGACAGAGTGTCTGTCCCGGGGTACGATTTGCGAGTATTAGCAGGACGATATTTGCAAGCATCAACAAGCCGATTGGTCGAATTAGTATTTTCGTGCTTTGCCAGACCAAGGAGACGGGAATCGCGCCCTCAAGGACAGAGACGCGCAAAGCTTTGGAATCGGCCATTGTTTGTATGATTCACATGCGCCGCGGGGTTGTGTAACTAGGCTGAATCGCGGATCTGTGACATGGTCTATTCTGTTCCATAGTGAGCGAGGGCCATTTGCCGCCGTATCAAGTAACTTGTCATCTCAATATTGACTGTATTATTTCAACACACCCGCTGAGCTAGACCGAGGCAGAACTGATGAAAACAATAGTATTGATCGGCAGGGACACTTAAATTAATTGTGTGTTGCAGTTCGTCGAGGGCACGTAACAACTACTTGCTTGACAGAAACAAATTTCTGGTTACGGAATAGATTTTCTGAAAGCCACAATAACGTGAAAGATTTGTAAATTTGAAATACCTCAAAGACATTGAATGATGGAAGCACTACCGTTATTTCTTTGAAAAATGTGTGACAGTAAAAAGTTGCTATTTTTGTTCAAACATAATTAAATGGAAGGAGATTTAAAGGAATTAATATCACTTCCAGTAACTGTCTAACGCTTGTTTCTTTTGGGGCAATCACTAAATGTTTTATTTCACAGAGAAGAGCTAGGGCCTCCCACGTATGCAACCAGAAATGGTTTGCCAAACACAGTGTTGCATCACGCATTCTAATACGGGGCAGCACACAATCCAAATTTCCTGGTTGCATTATTGGTAGGCAATACCGCTTCTCTGAGAAATCAAACATTCAATGTTTACCCTAAAAGGACGAGTGTTAGCCAGATTTTGAAAGAAATAAATATTTATTTATTTTTGATTAAAATAAGCAACTTTTTATTGTCACACACATGTTTAATGGAAATAAGGTTAGCTTGTGCTATCTGCTTTCAACGAGATTGAGGTGTGATAAATGTACAAACCCTTCATGTCATTATTGCTTTCGCTGAAACTATTTCGTAACTAGAAATTTGTTTCTACCAAGCAAGTAGTTTCCTAAATATTACCAACATTTTCCATATTTTCAAAAACTTTGGAAGTGTCGACAGAACTAATGTGAGGTGGACAATAGGTTCCCTACATAAAACATTCTATTTTTACCTCAGCAAACACCTGTTAAAGTCTGTCGGCATGCTGGGCACAGGTTAGTTCGATTGGGATGGAGGGCTTAATTAATAGGGTAAAAAAAATTTATTACATTGTTTTATTGTTCACTATTCCTATAAACATTGTACATTAAGAATGTAACCCATGCGATTCGATTCGCACTCCCTAGATCAATATTTAAAGACATTATTAGAGATAATATCCCTTAAAGTTTAAATTACCTGTTCAGTATGAAATTAATACATATCTCTCCCCCAGAAATCAGTTCTCTGATCTCATCTGTTTCGGTTCAGAAATATCTCTCAATATACAGCTACAGTCTAATCTGTTCGTCTGCCCTTGCACTCAGTCACATCATTCCAACACTCCCATCGTCGCCCACATCTGCCGCACAGTTTCTCCTTGAACCGCCGATCTCGCTTCGTCCCTCGCTGCCAAGTTCGTCGCAAACACTCACAGACTAAACGCCACGATCACTTTGCCGCTGCTCGCAGTGAGCCGGTATGTATAGTGTCCTGCGACGACACCCAGAACGTTCTATTGGCTCGCCGACAACGTTGGGTGATGAGAGCCGGAATTTTCAGGTGTTGTGTTAACATTCAGAGACGCCTAAAGCCAAGTTCCCTTCAAAGATGATTGACAGGTACCCACCCATTCAGAAGGCTCATGACGTCAGCCATGCACGAGCAACCCGCGTCGCCATGGGCGTGAAGACGGGGGTGGAGGAGGGGCGCAGTCCACCGACCCGCCACCCGCCTGGATTGACGGTTACGAGCAGGGGAGGGGGATGTGGCATGTTTCATCAGGTCGCTCAGCCCCATGTCCCTGAGAGCCCTGTCTGGTTAATATATATATATATATATATATATATATATATATATATAAAACTGACATGATTGGTCCGGGCTTCTTACCTCTTTGAGAATATATAAGGGAAAATATGTAAATGTTTACAACATGTCGTCATTGCTTGGTGATTACAGTACAATAACCCATTAACAAGAAAAAGCAGAGTAGCACGAATGTATACCTCAGTACAAAACATTTATTTCCGAAACGTTACAAATATTAAATTATTTAGGTATAAACAACGTTTAGTTTTTGCAACTAAACACTGGAAGTGTGTTTTGTTTTGTCACATTAAATAACGTAATGTGTGAATAAAAACTGCCCCTATACACGTGCCCGAAAAAAATTCATAATTCGGAAGAAACACAGATACAACTTACCAACGTGAAAACATTAGACGATGTGTTTTTAAGAGCAAAACAAGGAACCAACTACATTAATTTAAATATTACAAGTACAGTTTTGTAAAATTAAAATACTCATGCTCAGATATGTAGAGAGACACTCATTTGTTGTGAACAGAGCTCTACGCAAACATGTTTCAAGGTTTTATTTGCACAAATGTAGCTTTGGTTGGTTATTATTGACAGCTCGATATTGAGCAGAGGCGTCACCCATTTGACTGTGCCAACAGGAATAATGTTTCCACGACACAATGTCTACGTTAAAACATCCGATCACTGACCATTGAGCAGGGTCGCACGTAATTCCGTAATCATATAAGTGCGGCAGAAGCGACACGACGAACGCGTTGTGACACTTATTGCTGCTGCACGGAAAATACTAAAAAAATATTACATATAAATAGTCCAATGTAACTACATTCTAACCCACAGTACGACAACCACAGATGTTTTCAGAAGCATAAATTTTTTTTGTTTATTTGTAACATATTTTAAATAACCACAGACATTCCGAAATGTGGAAATAAACGTAAACAGACCTGTTTGCTTTATGAAAGTTTCGCTTATGTTAACAAACAATAATTTTTCTTTTAAAGTAAATAAACGCAGTTTACTACCAACTCACCGCTTTTACCAAACATTTTGGGCGTACTATTAAATTCCAGACCGAATAAGACCAATAAATTATCTATTCGGAAATCGCGTCACTTCCGCCAGTTTTGGCGAGCTGACGTCACAGAAACCTCGGTCCTGATTGGCGGACATGTATGATTTTTACTGTCGCTTCTGTCGTGCTTATGTGTATTCCGGCATTAGGTATTGAAACATGTTACATATTTCTTGCCACTCATTATCTGCGACTCTAGATACGTGTTCCTCGGCTGCTGAGATTTCTCACTACAACATGTCTATATCTCATTAAAATAAACGTAACGAGCCTATTCACGAGCTATTTAGAAACCCACTAGTTGACGTAAAGAGTCACGCTGCTGCTGGAAACATTATTATGATTATGAATGTCTAAACAATGGAAAGCGGCAGTAACGATGTCCAGTGTAGTGAGAGACAGCAGTTATATCTGCGTGACGAGTCCACATCTTCAGCAATCTAGGTGGGTTCCCTCACTTCGTCTACATTCCGCAAACAAACTCGGCGAGCTATCGTGTACGTCATACTATCCTAGTTACCACAGCCCATACGGAGGAAGTAAACTGACCGTTATCGCCAGTAGTTTGCATGTTTGCGAGCCAAACTATCCCCCTCTTATCCATGGTAACAATTCCGCCCTCCTTCCCTTTCTTGACAGTTCGCAGGCCGACCTTGTTCCGACAACTTGGCGAGCGGTGATTGCAACTAGTCGAAGTGCTGTGCCTTCCGCCTCAAGTTACTTCCATGTACAACTGCCTCGCTTCAATCATGTTTAGCTATTTACACGACTGCATTCTCTCCTAACATCTCCTCATCCAGGCTCAACTACTTCGCGCTTAAAGTGCCATAAATAATCGAGCATTTTAGATTTTGTAATAGGACGGAGGGGTTATGTGAGGTGTTTTCTTGAAATCATTAAATGTCAGTTGTCAGAGACAATTATGTTGTTATCCCAAATAAAAAAGTAGTATTAACTTCGATGTAAGCGGCGTGTGTGTGTGTGTGTGTGTGTGTGTATATATATATATATATATATATATATATATATATATATATATATATATATATATATATATAAACATACATAGATATTGTCCAGTCATGGACGTATATAAGAGAACACTGCGCGAATCATGAATCGTACCTGAATTAGAGACGAAAATATTAGCGGCAGAATGTTGTACGCCTACATTTCTCACTCACAATGTGGCAACACCGCATGGAGCTCCAAGTGCAGGTATTAGTTTATGTAAGTTACGTCGAGTAAACGTGCAATCATGTTTGGACTGCTCGGTATTTGAATTAGCCTCGGTAATATGATGGTAAAAACACTGGTAGTAATGTAACTATGTAGTGCAAGAGGGGACTCACTCCACGCTCTGTTGTCACATTATGCAAGTAAAATGGCATCGAACAACGTTTGGCAACTTCAATTATCGTCTTCAGTTTAGCCCAGGAGTCACGTTGTGAGGTTATTTCTGGACATCCTGTTTGTATGAGAAAATAATTATCTGCAAACTAGCTGCGCGAAGCGATGAGGTAGCCATGTTTAGTGTTGTGATCGGGTCGAGTATGGATGAGCGAGTGTTACACATGTCAGAAACATTGGTCGCATCGACTGTAGCAGACGTAATGTGACAGTGCTGTACCAGGAAGCGATGTTATCACTGAGGTGTGTATTATATCCAGGGCTCTATTCTCTATATCCACCTCTTGTGAAGATGGTCACCTGGGACTTTTTTCCAGAGCGACGGCGATATAGATAGTCAATCATGACTGTCTTCATATCGTAGATATTCTGTGACCCATCTCTTTACCAGAATGTAGGACGTGCTCTGAAAACAATCATAACCTTTACTAAATTATGAGTTTCCAGTTCCACAGACAGCGTGTTTATAGAGTATTTATTACTTGCATTAGGTTAAAAGTAATATGAATCATTTTTGTTCCTTTTTAGGATTCCGGTTATACGGTATATTATCAATTGCGTTCGTCTCGAATTCTCTAGTAGGAAGTTAGTGAACTATATAAGAGACAGTAGAACTAGTATTATAGTAGTATATATCTCGGCCAACAGACAGCAGAACACAAACAGTATTAAATTTGTCGTTTGCGTTGCCAGTAAAAGTTAATATACTTATATACACTTACGTATATACTTACATACTTTATGTTGGGTATTGCATTATAATATAACAATGCTTTCTTGTCAGCCACATTTATATCGTGCTAAGTTCCTTACGAAGGTGGTTGTAGCACTTACCTCACAAATGTCGGCCATTTTCATGCGCTTCCAATTGAAACAACAATCTGCGATTCGGTCTTTATAGAATGAGAGTTACAACGAGACTTTTGAAAGGCGGTCACGGCGCTGTTTTCAGCACCAGACTCTGAATTGTAATCGTTAATATTATTGTCCACTAACTGCCTCTGTATAAGTATCGTACAAGGGACAGAAAATATTACGTAATTGACCCCAGTATCACGTGTTTTCCCTTCCTTCAGCGGCGAAAGTTTGGGAGAGTCTACCCCTGGGTTGGATCTCCTACGTTCCCCATCACAAAGCTGCACAAATATTATTGTCTCACTTGTTGGTTACACTACCTGACCATGAAGCGAGGAAGATAAACAGACGAATCTTAATGTTATTATTCACACCTCTTAGTTTGTCTTTGCTGTGGCCTCTTAAGGGACCCGCCTACATAGCGCCGTAGCGGCCGTTCGACCTCATGGACGTGGAGCTTCCCCCCACAAAAGCAGGATTGGGCCAACCCTTGTTGTGGAGGAGGTTGTCTCTCGCTCTCTCTGTTGTCCTCTCGGCTCGGTCTCGCGAATCCTTCAATTTTCCACAACACTGGCTGCATATTTGCGCAGGACACATATTACAAGAACAAGATTTCCTCAAAATTTTCAGTTGTTACAAGGTACAAACAGTCACGGGATCGAAAGCTAAAGGATAGATCTTCTAAGGTTAAATGGTTTTAAGTAAAAAAAAAAACAAAAATAACGGCATTACACAAGTCAGAAAAGGTACTAATTTGAAATGTTAAGGCCCTATTTTTTCTAACTACTTAAGAAACATATAGAACTGAAACCATTTACCCTTAGTGTGAGGTACCATAATATATTTTGTAGGTCAAACACATAATCTCACGACTAATATTTTCTGTGAAAAAAATAATTCTCCTGAACCTCTACATCACAACTTTCATGGCAGGTAGGCGGGCCCCTTAAGTATAAATTCATGCCAACCTAACCTTGTCACACTATCCCGTTTTCAAATTTTAAATTGCACTGTAATTTTTTCAGAACACAATGCGACATTATATTTATTCCTCTTCGTTTTGTCAGTTTCATTCAGTTTATGTATAAGAAAAACGAAACAACAAATTTAGCATCTAAATACTATTAATGGTGCGGAATGAATTGATTGGTTACTATTTAATTATATGTACGTATGTATATATTTAGTAATTTAACGCTTAAACGCTTGAACATTTCCTCTACGCAAGCAAATAATTAATTAATTTCGCTATCCACACAAACAAATGCATGTCCCATAATTAGAAATTAATTAGACATAAACTTACTCGTGAATGAACACGCACAATAAATATCCACCAGCTACAAACATTAATTAATATCTGTAAATCACAAAACATAAACTAATAAAGTACATGCATTGCAATGTATAGCTCCTTGCTTGGCGTACAATGCCCTAGCTTCTTAAACACATAACCTCACCAAACAGATTTCTTGTGCCATTTTTGTGCGGTTACAGCTTTTATGCTGGCTCGTATCACATCCAATCAGAAAACATACAAGACGGACAGTGAGCCCAATCGTTTATTTTTTGGTTCAACGGTTACATTTTAAACAATTATTACAAGTTATATTTCAGCAGTTCACATTTACTATCGACGTGGGGGACATTTAAAGTTTTTTTTTGCCGTAAACGGAAAAGACGAAACAAAATCTGTTTGTCAAGTGTAGCCAATGGAATGTGTATTGTTGACATGGTGTGCCTTCGTTGAAGTAGACAATTAATGCCGGTTTCGCGCGAACAGTGCATTATTGTTGCCAAAAACACAACTTTCTTCGTAGTAAAGATGCTGATCACTAAACAGATTTGAATGAAAAGTGTTATGTGTGTTGCATTCGGGTGTATAGAGAGATTAGAAAAGGGAATTAAACCTGCGGGTGAAAATGGCCTTGTTTCATTTTTGTATATTTGTACCTTGTGATTTAATAATTGTTTATGCAGATAAACCTAGCGAATTATACCTGAACGTACGGCCAAATACAATATTGATCTACGCGTGTGTACGGCAGTGATGTTTGTAGCTGATTGGTTACGGCAATAAATCGAAGAACTTGTAATGGGCAAAATTTCAATGTTTTTAAATTATATGTTTTTAAATTAAGATATATGTGTAGCATAAAGACTGAACTGAAAAAGTGTGTTGTTGGTAAGCCTCTAGAGAGGGTCGAGGTGAAGTCAGCACCAGACAGGACAGGAAAAATATTAGCTCTGCGAGGGGCCAAGAAGAAAGTGTCGCCGAGGCTTGTCGCAT
>PNEQ01128306.1:0-11617 GCA_003012365.1 Medauroidea extradentata
ATGGTTATTGGCTGGTATGGACAGTCAGGAGAGAAGTTATCAATGCTTAGCAACATGTTTCTTACAACACAGCACTCTCACAAAGGAAAATGCAACACGGATGATTTCCCTTAAATTTTTTTTTAAACAAATTTTTCACGGTTCCTCAAAAAAAAAAAAGTCGTAAATTACCATTGCTAGGTCACGTCGCGTATTGAACTGCGTAGCTGAGATAAGGACACGTGAAGGAGTATGAGACGGAAGTTCAGGCAGGAGGGAGCATGGAGAAGCGAGGGGGAGCATTAGGAGATAATACAGCATTAGTCATCACGTCTCAAATGTGTCTGTGTTGCGCGGGCGGCCTATTCATCCGGCGCGTGCTTCAACGATTTTCCAGCCAAAGTTTCTAATATTTTTCAAGGTTTTTTTATTTTGCTTCACAGCTGCATGGTACTAATTTATGATAACTGCAGTATGTTATTGTTTAAAGTATAAATTATTTTTAAATAATGTTCTCCTTTGCTTTGATCAATTTTTAAAATATTAATTTTTCCAGGGTTCCTGGAAATTATGTTGTTAGATCGCCGATGTCGTTAGATCCGATGTCATTAGATCGGGGGTTTACTGTATAGACACAGATATCAAAAAATTCTGTAATAGTATTTTACATACAAATAAATTCCATGGCATGTTGCTTCATTTTGTAACAAACAATGACCTGGGCTGTCTTTGTATCAAAAGAGCAATCTTTCGGTGGCACTTCTTTGACATATGTCTTATTTTCAGAGAAATGCACAACATTACTAATACACGTGCACACTCTAACTGGCAAACTTGGTCTCTATACTACTCGTATTTAGCCTTGTGGGAAAGGGGGGGGGGGGGAGTTAAAGGTCAGGCCTATGTACACATAAATAGGGATGCGAGCTTCAAAAGATTATGCTAGCATGCTAGCAGTGCAATGGTGGTGTGTCAGCTCCACAGAAATGTTTGGTGTGTCAACTAAAACTAAAAAAATTGATACAACGTGCAACAATGAAGGCCAAGCTGGCTGCTCCACAGAAATGTTTGGTGTGTCAACTAGAACTAAAAATATTGATACAACGTGCAACAATGAAGGCCAAGCTGGCTGCTCCACAGAAATGTTTGGTGTGTCAACTAGAACTAAAAATATTGATACAACGTGCAACAATGAAGGCCAAGCTGGCTGCTCCACAGAAATGGGAAAGCTGAAATGTCTCAGCTAGCAACATGTGACACCCAACAGTCACGTCTGATAGGCCCCAATGTGCGCACCCCTCATTATTGTACCTTTGATATTATACATTAGGCCTAAGGCATTATTTTCATTCCCTACTCTTACTCATCCATTAGATTCTGTGTGTTATGATAATGACCCATGATGCCATTTTTATAAACAATAACCAGGGTATTTGTTTGTGTTACGAAGATGTGATCACCACCAGTCTTAGGCCAGGTCAGAAATCCTGTTTGTGATGTGCGGCAATATTAAGGTACTATGTACAGTATATGACGTAAAAATGATTTGCTGCCAAAAGAAATCACTTTTACAAAATTACACATTCAGAGTTTTTGTGTTACCGATGTGATAATTCGTTATGAACTTCAGTGTGCACCAGGGAGGAAAATAACCTTTAGGGACACACTTTTGCAACACAATCCACATACATGAATACAGCACCTAAATTGAATGTAATTTGAATAAAAGTGTTATAATGTTTGCTTTTCATATGTTAATTAATAAATCTGTGGCATAACCGTAAAAATTGTGTAACCTGAGGGAAAGTCCCACAAATAATCCTTGAGAATATTTCTTGTAGAGAAAGTCTTGGGTGTCAGGATGGCACACCTGTCACAGCAGACAACTTCTAAGCATTCCAGCAGCCATATTACCACCCACCTAACAGGACTTCATCCCACCTAGACCCAGGAGTGCACATTGTCCTGTTCTTCAGTCGACTAGCAGCTCAGCCTCCTCTCGAGGCATCCAGTCACTCAGCACACTTGGCCTTGCTGATCAGACACTCAGTCTTTACCCCCAGAGCTGTTTCTTGCAAAGGTAACTCTACATTCTCCTGCCCATCAGAAGCTTCTTGCAAATGGAGCCCAACCCTTCCCAACACTTTATGACAACAGGGAACAAAGTTTAATGACTCAATGCAAGGGCCGTACAGCCCTACCTCATCTGCGTCTGTATGCGCACAAAATAAAACGGAATGAACCCTGCTCAATATATCCCTGGCTGCCACAAAGCACCACCCACAGGAAGAACTGTAGTATTGGAAGTTTTCAATCACACAGTCATCTAAGCTAGTGAGTGTGTGTGTGTGTGTGTGTAAAGGCTACATTCAGTGTATTAATAATTATAATCAACGTACTATAATTGGAACAGTGCAATCACTGTAAATTGTTAAGCGTGTGCCAGTGCCTTGTGTTTCCAAAAAAAGGAAAATATAGGCTAAACCAGGGTAATAACTGTGTCCCATTTTCTTTTCCCACATGTGAGGAAGATGTCCTGATACCAAACCTTGGTCCCGAGAACTTGCTACCATTAAAGGAGAAAAAGGCGAGGGCCTCTCAAAAATGCTATAAGGAAATGCACCCAGTTAAGTATGCTACGGGAATCATATCCCTGCCTGGATGCACACCCACTCTAGCAGAACTTTGTGCACAGTATTTTGCACCACCAAATGTACAACCTGAATCACCTGTAGCTAGTACTACACGGCTCAATCCAGCGAAGATCACGGGACCTCGGAAATGTAACCCTGACTAGCCACATCCTGAGGTGCACGCATCGCTTGGTCCCACCACTGATTAGCCACATGACATCACCATCAAATCCTGCACCGCTTTACACCCCAGTGGATACAACAACTAATTAACGAGGCAAGCCAAGAGCCTAAACCTCTGTCTGCCAGAATGTACAGTAATTTTTGCTCCAGTAACTGTTTTAACATCAGTGAGTGAATGTGGACCTACTCCAATATACGTAAGGAACGTCTCCCCTTTGACGAGAGGTTAAGTGACCAGTGTTTGGCTCCCCCAAGCATCAGTCACTGGGGTACTCGTTATTTAATCTCCCGGGGACTGGCACCACATGAGGTGACACAAATACAACATGCACATGTCAGCTCATTTAAACGACAAACTCTTTCCCTTCCTCACCACCCATTCCTCACGTTTACACAACAAACTTCCATCAATGCCAAACATTTTGCTGGGAGACACAAGTCCTTTTACACCACAGGTTACAAAATTTGAAGAAGGATAAAAGTGTTCAGAGTTTGAAAACAAAACACAGATGAATGCTGAATGAACATGAACTACTAGACATAGCTACGCAAAAAGGAACAAACCCACAATTTACTGGAACTCAGATATTCACAGTCAAAGTTTACAGTATCAAAGAATGTCACACACAAACAGCAGAATGAATAGAGAAGATGGAGCAATATGTATTGAATTACAGCAGTCAGATGACAAAAGCATTCTTCACACGATCATGAAACTCGCTCAAAGCACTACTTAATCTCACTGTACACGTTTTGAAATACGCTAGACCCCTGATTTTACAAATACTCATCGTTGCATTCATTGATTCGTAAAATCACTACATTTCTATTTTGCCCCTTACCCCAGCATTAAATTTTACAATTGCATTATTTTCTGCACAGTGCCTCTAGTTGGTTCCTGATTTTCATAACGTTTAGCGGTAAAATAAAAATGTAATAATTGAAATATACATTTATTTCAATAGCCAGACATCTTTAGATCAAAAGCATATCTCCGAACAGCAGATATTACCAATCCTTGTCCCAAAAAAATTACAACACCAGGTACTAACTGCTTTCTTGCGACCTCACAGTCCAGTTCCGTAACGTTTAACAGAAAAACAAGGCCAGTGATGATTGAAATATAAATTTACATTTAATAGACAGATGAATTTCAATTAAAAAACACACACTGTATATGAATGGCAGATATGACAGACTCTTGTCCCAAAAAAAAATTAGAAATCAGAGTTCCTGAGAACCTTCTCGCAAGTGCAAATTCCATTTTTAATTTTTTTTTTTTTTGAGAAAACTAGATGATACATTAGTAAAATAACGATTTAGGACAGACAGTCTTCAGAAAAAAAAGTACACACAAAATTGGTAGCTACAATCTCCCGTTGTCACCAAAATAAATTTTAACACATTGGGTCACATCTACTATAGGCATGCCTTAGTACGTAGGTAGCACAACACCAATTTGAAAATACTGTACCTAATTCACCAGAGTAAAAAGAAAAAAGCAGACGAAGTAATTCATTTTACTGTTTTATATAACTTCGACGGGCAATGGCAGGCCATTTTCAAACCCTCACTGTTGCATTTCTTAAAAAAAATTTCCCCATTTTTGTTTTGTTTTTAATATTGTGACTTACCAAGTAGTAACTGCTACTGATATTTTACTGCAGTGAACTAGATAATATATTTTTAGACATTTTCAATGTCATTTCTTAAAAATTTTTCATACAATTTCTTCCTATGTCAAAATCCAGGGTTTGTAAAATTGGGGGTTCAGTGTACATATGAAATCACAATTTTTCATAACATGTTTTTTTGAAGTTTTGACAATGGATCATAAAGACCTAACCTTATCAATGTTTCACACGACTTCTGTCAAATTTGACAGTTCTAAAAGCTCGTATTTTGTGTTGTGGATGGCTGACGCTTTGTCAGTCAATATTTTTGGTTCTAAAATACACCTGAGATGTCCATTCACCCGTATTTACTGAAAACTTTTGTCTTTCTGTGTGACAGACACTATATTAACATTAAACGTAATTGTCCAAACACAGATCTGTCAAAAAATATACTGAAGATATATGAAACAGAATACGCAATGCTCACTATTACTGGATTCTACTGCAGTCTTCAACAGCAAATTGTTGCATTTTTTGTTTATTTGCTTTTCATATGTTTTTAAGGTTCTTGAGAATACTTTAAGAATCAATGTAATCAATGGATTCAAGGATATAGAATAGGGATTTTACTGTACTTCCATTTAAATATAATGAAAGTTACTTTCAGGATGACAATGGTTGTTCACTGAATTGGAATGTTAAAATAAGTTCATGAATATGGTGTAAATAGTGTTCTACATAGAAAAATGTTATAACATTGTTATTGTGGTAATGAATTACAGTACTACATATTTTTCAGGAGACAACTGACCGACTGAGCAGGAGTTGCAAATGCTTTATCATCATCCAGCACATCTTCCTCATCTATGCGACTAGAAGGAACCGTCTTCTCGTCTGCTAGAGATGAACTATCATCTCCTGCACTAGACTCCACCTGCAAGACATAATGAACGTCAAGCATCATCTTTCCAATACTCAATTTCCTCACAAGCCAAATTTAAAAATGCTACTGGCATACTGTACCCAAATCCTAACACAGCTGACGTGAGTTAAACATTTTGTCATCTGTGTTATCCCAAAAACAATCCTTTCCTTATGCATTAAATAAGTAGATGTGGCTAAACCTCTCTAAACTGTTATCAATTCAGAAATGTGATGCATGACACAAAGATCCAGATGCATGAGGGGAAAAGGCATTAATTTTTAATATACTCTTCCGCTTGAGTGTCAGTAATCTTATTTTATGACTGAACATTCCACTTAGTAATCAATTCATTGCTCTCGCTTAGTAATTCCATTTAAATACCTAGTATACACACACATACACACGCACATTAACACGCAAGCATTAACATAATTTATAACTAGATGTGATGGCAGTGCGTCACATGTTGGAAAGCGAGTGGTCTGACTAGAATGTCTCCCGCAACATATGGAGGCAGGTCTCCTTAGAAAGAAAGTGGAGGAATAATTCAATCTTATTTATTTGTAATCCAAAAGCATTATTCTGGGCCATTTTATAGTATAGCTAACTGTTCGTACTTTGTGAACACTAGACATGAAACCCTCTCCTCTACTACCTAGTAAAAACAAGACATTGTGGGTAAAATTATAATGACTGTATAATAAAATATTTTACGATTACAGGCATTTTGTAACAGCCCACATTTAGTGTGACTTAACATGTTGCAGTAGATTTTTTTTCTTTTTGTGATTTTATTAAAATTGTTGCTTGGGACCAGCTCGCTGAATGAGCGAGTTTTAACTTCGCACCATTTCTCTTTTGTTTTTTAATTTTAATTGTAAGTGTTGGTAGGCCTGTAAAAAAAAAAAAAAGAGTGGTAATGTATGGTGGACACTGTAACGATGGTTGTCGTCACAACCAAGCAATAAAGTTTGCTGTTTTCGTTGTTTACCAGAGGAACAATTGTGTTATACAGTAAAACTCTGTTAAGAAGTTCTCACTTAAAAAGTTTTCCCCTATAATAAGTTTAAATTATATTTACCACTTTCATTAGTACAATAGTAAATTCACCCTTTTAAGAAGTTCTTCACTGTTAATAAGTTAAAATATTTCAGTCCCTTCAGTACCTTCTTAAGAGAGATTTACTGTACTTATCTACATTTAGTTCTGCTAAAATAGTGCAAAAAAAAGTTTTATCCTGCTGTGCTTCCCAATTATAAATAAGGTCTGTAGGAACACAATCTTTCTACTGCATAAAAATTGCTCATAGGCGATACCACAACCCTACATATAAAAACTTGCAAAAAAAGTGCACAAAAATATTTTCTGAATCCAATTATTTCATTTCAAGGCAACTTTGGATTATTAAATTAACATGGAAACCAAATACTAGGAAATTAATACAAAGTTAAATTATACTTGAAGATACTGATTTTTTTTTAATGAGCTTGCTTTCCTACAATTATCTACAGGAAAATTTTTAAGTAATGAAAAAACAATGAACTTATCAATGGTTGACTGTACAGTTAAAACTTTCATGACAGCAAAAATGCTTTAAAGTATATTTACAGTGGTTTTGGAAGCAACAGACTCATTTCTGCTATGTGGTCGAAAGCCAGGACCTCTCGGCAAGTCCTTCTGAACACAGCAGTTCACACCAGGACTGAAGTGTAGCTCAACGTGAAACCTGGAACACATTAAATTCACTTTTGATACAGTACAAATCCAAATTGTTTATCATTAATATGATGTAAAGAACTACATCAGAATACCGTATTTAAAGAATAAGTAAATTTAAATAAAATTATTCTGCACTACTGACTACGGAAACGAAATAAAAATAAATACGTAATCTGTGAAAATGGTGGCAAAGGTAGTAGTAGGGCTATCAGTAATAATTAGGTAATGGTTTATTATGCTGTACACAGATGTTGATGTGCCTACTAACCCACACAGTATACCTGCTTGACAAGCAGAAAAGTTCCTGAAATTTGAAGATTTAAAAAGACTGCAGCAATTATTAGAGTAGGTACTATCAATTTTTGTTAGCTCTCTGCATACATATTTACCTATATTTGTATCGAACAACTTGTCTGCCTGCAACTATGTGAGAGTTTGTTTTCCTCAATTCCTGTCTCTTTGTAATGTACAGTAGACATGCATTGCTGTTAAGGCACTAGTGGTAGAAAACACAGCAGTAAGGTGCTGGGAAATTCAGTTCATTGTGTGAACACCAGCTGCAGCTTTCTCCCATTTTTATGGTAAATTAAGTCACACAGTAGATTTCAATCATTTTAAAATGCCAGCCATTTGTGGAAAACATTTAGTAGACAGAAAGAAAAAGTCGTTCTACAGCATAAACAAACTATTCCAGGGTTTCATTAACCAAGAAATTGAAGGACACCAATTTTGTTGGAGGTGAATAAAAAATTGTACAAGCATTAATACACGTACTGGTTTTTCAGAAATATAGAAATATTTAAACTGTTTGTTCTTTAACAAACACATTTTTCGGCATCGCTTTGTATCTTGTAAGGGAATACAATGCAACAGTTCATGTGCAATAACCAGACAGACTCAGCAGCTGCACTTTTAAATCATTGCGGTATACTTTCACGTAAACAATACAAGCTGTTCTGTTGTGGTCTGAGTATGCTTCATGCCAGGCAAGCAGGATGGATCACACACGTACAGCCACCCAGCTGAGAGCAAGACAAGCCAAGGCCAGCCAGCCTCTCTCCCCTACCCCCCCTAACATCTAGACAAAGCACATGGTGCAGCCGTAACGGCACCGCTACATGCATCATGACAAACAAGGTTTTTAACAATGGCAACGACATCTGTACAACAAAAGCTCAAAGCTCAAATAATAAGTTCACTTTTCAATAATAAATCATATGATATTTTCACACTCAGTCAATGGAAATGGGCATGTCACACTGTGTTTACGGCTTTTTTTTGTGATGAAAAGAGACTGAAGATTGGTTTTTAGAGTACCGTATAATTATTTTACAAAGTCATCTGACTATTGGAATTATTTATATTTGTAATTTAAAACTGTGTGTTTTACACCAGAGATGACTGAATACAAACTTTATACTAAAAAAAAGTGAATTTTGATGTATAGGGGTATTAGATGGGTCAAAATCAGCCAAAAACATTTCTATTAATCTACATATTACGACCCTCCCATTTTATAACCCTTTTCCCAGAAACCATGAGGGGTCATAACAACTGGATTCTACTGTATATAAGTTATATTTGAAAGAGATACATTACAACAACGGACAAAAATGGTTATACAGTAGAACCCTCCTATAGTGTTCCCATTTATAATGTTTTCCTGGTTGTAATGCTACCGTCATTTGGTCCCTAAAACTGATTTGTAATAGGAAATTACTCTGTTATAATGTTTTCCCATTTATAATGTAAACATTATTTCGGTCCTTGAGGAACATTATAACAGGGTTCTACTGTATTTTCCATTTTTATGCTAAATTTTAATACTGTGGCTTGATTTCTGAGCAATCTGGTAGTTATAAAAAATATGTTTATTTCCTTATGTATGTATTTCTGAAACATGTTGCATTCATAAACATACATATGAGCAGGACATTCCATCATGCATTCACTTTGGATCCATGCTTGGATTTCGGTATGGATTGAAACTAACTGGGTCCGTAATACGTATACACATTCTACTTTCCTCTGGTGTTCACTCAGAGATGCACGACAAGTGCATTAAATATGGACGATGTTTCCCCTTCCTTCTAACAACATAATGACACTGCAAGGACTAATTTTTCAGCACACTGAGGTGGCCACCTGCCAAAGCCACTGAGTGATGTGCAGAAGTTTGGTCAACACAAGTTCATTCAAAAATTATTCATTGTACATGAGTGGTGCTTGCTTACGAGTAGCATTCGAAGAATGTTACACAAGTATATAACCTTTCCAGGTCCTCTATTAAAGTACCCAGCTTATTTTCACGCGGCTGAATATAGCAAAAGCAGGTGTACTTGCTGTCCTTTCGTAGGCATGATAATCTTGGTTCAAAATACAGTACTTAAAATGGTATAGGCAGTTACAACCCACCTTTGTATGTCACCAGTGAATGTCTCATACAGATGCGAGTTATCGGCTAAAAGACTGCATGCCAGACCAATGACTTGTATCTAGAAAATAGGATGAAAAGTGATGAATGAATGGTATTGTCCTTAGCTCGCTTCACTTCAACTGAAATGTGTAAAATACTGTTATGTTCACCCTAGCAGCCATCGTAACAGTCATTCCCATGTCACCAGGGTAACACAATGTGATTTACTTGTACTGATATTATACTGAGCTGCTTTGTCTGCAGACTTCAGCCGTACTGAGCATGTACATATAGGACAAGATGAGACAATACCTGACCCAAACTAGACTAGGGGTGAAACTGCAAACTTATGGGTGACAAATATGTTAATGAACATAACTTTGTTATAAAGGCATTGATAAAAGATTAAAATCTATCATTATTGTAGGTCATTGTTACTCTTTCATCAGAATAGTGTTATAAAAAGTGTTCATAATCAGGCACCTGGCCACGATCATCATTCTGTAAATACCACAGTCCACAGTCACATACAACACTTGCAAAATACATTAAATATCTGTATCACCGGTCGGTGTGTTACACTTAATATGGGTGTTCCAGGGACATGGATGAAATATCACCACTGCTTTATGAATAATCTCAGTTTATGTAGCTAATATGTTTGTAAAAAATGGCTCTAAGTATTTTTTTTAACTAAAAGGTTATAACATAATAAATATACAAATTTTTAAGTAACATCTTATCTTACAGCCACCCATCTTCAGGTATTAGCTTGCAATTTAATCTTTATCTACTGTTTGTAGAATGTAGTACTAATAAGTCGATAGCTCATAAATCATAAAGATAACTGAGCTTCCAAACTAGGTACTCCATCCTTCATAGAACAGAAACCACATGGACGGCACCCTTCTGTACGGATTCCAAAAAACACTGACATAATTAAAGACACAGCACCTGATAGTCCTTGCTGTTTTGCCAAAAACTAAGGAGCTGGCTCTTGATAGGTGTGAGAACTTACCAAGTAACATTGCATATCTGATGCGTAAGACCACCCTCACGACGCAAAAATTTGTCTTGGGTGACTCGTGTTGTGCTCACTCGGCCTTGCATGCACAGAACTTGGCGTTCACATTTATATTGTGGCGGTGATATTGTAACGCTATTTTTTTACTTTCCACGTTGGACTTCAACATTAGATTGCATTTGGAACTGAATAATTACTGAAGATGATTATGCATGATTTTTTTATTACAATTATTTTTTTAAGTTTTGGTTTCTCAGTGTGACGCGTCCTTGCGTCTGCTGCGTGTTGCTGTGGTCTATTGTTATTGTTTGTTGTCACTTGGCGTGGGTGTTGAGGTTATGTTATTTGAAGTGCGCCGGATAGCTCAGTTTGATTTACTTTCAGGGTTAACCAACCATCGTGATTTCACCAATAACGACTCACTTACTCAGTCAACTGTTGATGTATTTTTACTTTAACTTTGAAAGACGTTTGGATTCGGTAAGTTTCTTACAAAAAGTGGTTATTTACCCAGCACAAATAAACCCGTCAGCTGTTCGGCGCTACCATGTCTGACCGTGAGTTAAACAACAAACAAGGTAAAAAAGGTAATGAAGAAACACTTATTCGTACCAACTGCCCTACAACTAACGACCGCCTCGGGCCAGCGCCCGGCACCCACTGTCCTGCAACTTGCGACCGCCTCGGGCCAGCGCCCGGCACAAACTGTTCCCTCACGGCAATGGACATGGTAACAAATAGCGCACACGGCGGAGTGATACAACAGTATCCAAAATTTAACAAAACCCGCAAAATTACACTTAAAACAGATCACAAAGGATTCCAAAATTTCCGTTTATAGGTTTTACATTGAAAGAAAATTCTTTATCCACACAAATATAATAATTAGGGACAAAAGGTGCGCAACAGCTGAACTACTTTCGCGGCGCAATACCCTAAGCAACCCCCTGTGATGGCTGACCTACGTGCGTCAATAACCTACGTCATGGAGAGAATTCCATGAAGCAAGCGATCAACCACAACGTCGGCACCAGAAATCCTACAGCCTGGAGAAGCTTGCAACACCTGAAGTTACTCACTTCACCAGGGAAAATTTAATAATATGCTAAAATTGCCAAAACT
>PNEQ01128307.1:0-11617 GCA_003012365.1 Medauroidea extradentata
GTCAGTACAAGTTATCATAATACTGTTCATCAGCCAATCAGCATTCAGATAATGGCATCTGATGGCTCCACAAAGTGGCTGAAGTATCCGCATTTTTCAGCCGCTTCTAGCCGCATTGTGGCGCAAGGGCATTATTGAGTAATTTTTAGGTTTCATATTTTACAAAAAGGGAAAAAAGGGAAATTTTGAGGGAAAAAAGAAAAATTTTGGTGGTTTTTTAGGGGAAAAAGGGAAATTTTGGTGGTTTTTGAGGGAAAAAGGGAAATTTTGAGGTAAAAATGACGTCATCCAAGATGGCGGCACGAATCCTCAAATCCTCACCCGCAACCCGCTGCTCCAGAAGCCCCATAATATAACTACTTCTGTTGATTTTGTGTAGTCACATTTGCGCTTGAGTTAGCAGGCAAGTTTTACTTGTCAGCTACTAGGATATTCAAATGTTTGAGCTCAGTTCCTTGGAAAATTAATAATTCAATCTCGGGACAGCCTATTCAGCATTTAATTGTTCAAACAATCTAAATAAACTAAGACAATAATTTTTCCTCATTTCCTTTATATTCAGTAATGTGTTTTTATAATTTTTTTGTCAAAGTAACATTTTCAATTTAGCCTCCATTTGTCTCGGTGAAGCGACAGTAGCAGGGATTATCTGCGGACGCACTGCGTTACTTTCGCGTGCCAGGGAATAAATGGAGGCAGATATCGTAGAACAGTTTCATACAGTCGGACAAAGTCTACATGCATGCCCATTGTGTAGCATATATTGTACAACCCTGAATGCACAGAGGTGAACGTGCAATTCTGTGTCAATGTCCACTTCCACAACAACAAAAACCAAGGTATTCAGACCAGTATCGTGCACTACAAGCGTGATAGATGAAACACTTCGAGCCTTTCGTCAGTTGTAGAGACGTTGCAGTGAACACAGTGAAATTGGTGCGGTTTCTGGATACAGTACACGTGTATTGCAATACATAATTCGATCACGTAACATGGATCCAAAAAAACTGAAATACCAGTGGAGGTGAGAAAAAGTAACATTGAGCTCAGTAAAAAGGGCTTTTCACGTCGTAAAATTGGGGAAATTGTTAGATTGAGCCATGCAAGTGTCCAGATCGTAATAAGAAACTACAAAGTGTAGAAAACAAAGGTAGATGTGGAAGACCAACAAAATTATCTAACTGGGAGCGCCGGCACATCATTAGACAAGTGAATGCAGATCCCAAAATTACAGCCACGGAGTTGGCGGTAGATGTCGCAAATACTAGTGTAAATATTGTTCATCTCATCATAGTACGAACACTTCTGAAAAATCATGAGTTGTATAACACCAAGGAAGAAACCGTTCATAAGCATGGTAAATGAACAGAAGCGCCTAGACTTTGCAACTCTGCATCGAAGTAAGGATTCCATATTTTGGAATACAGTGCTTTTACGGATGAGAGAAAATTCAACATCTTCCAAAGTGATGGAAAGCAAAAGGTGTGGCGAAAACGGAATGAAAGTTGGAAAAAGAAAAACCATGTCCCAACAGTAAAGCATGGTGGTGGAAATATTCTTGTGTGGGGTTGCATGTCTAGAACTAGGGTTGGGAATTTAGTATTTATTGAGGACATTATGTATAAATGGAAGTATCTCACCATCCTGAAGGAGAATTTGAAATAATCTTCTGAGAAACTGGAATCAGGAACAGACTGGGTGTTTCAACAAGACAATGACCCCAACCATACGGCCATTGTCGTAAAAGAATGGCTACTGTACAATGTACCAAAACAGTTGCATTCACCTCCCCAGTCACCAGACATCAACAAAACTGAACATCTTTGGGGAGAACTAAAGCATAGGATAAAAAAAAATACAAATGCAAAGGCAAAGATGATTTGAAAGCTGCCTTAGTGAAAGAGTAAAATAAATTTACATCTGCGGTCACAAAAAAAAAAATGGGTGGAATCAATGCCTCGAAGTTTGGAAGCTGTGATAGAAGCAAAAGGCGGAAATACAAAATATTAAATCGTTCCTGAAGGTGTAAAATATTAAAGTGTATGTTTACTTTTGTACCTGAACGGTTTTTCATTTGTATGCTCAAGATGTCATTATATGGAACTATTATTAATTTTGCAATATATATGTTCTTCAGTTCTTAAACTGACTTTTAGTCACAGAAAGTGAATACATTTTATTTTAGTGATTGATTTTGAATTGCAGTGTTATTTTAGGGTGTATGTAGACTTTAGTGTGCGACTGTAGATTTGTGATAATTCGTTTTTCTTGTACTGTAGTTTAATTTTTACAAAGCAAAAATTAGCCTATGTAATTTTTAACAGTGTTAAACAAATCTTTATGATAGTTTTACGATGTATGCTTCCGTTTATAATTTTAATATTATATTATAAAAACGTGTAAATATATATTTGCTGCCTTGAGTGGAGGAGGGTTTGTGCTTGTATGCCAGACTTGTATCAACGTAATCTTTACCTCTCGGTTGTAGATTTGAAAAGTGGAATCTTGTGAAGATGCCTAGACAGTATAAAGGCCGAACTAATTTCGGATAATATCCATTGCACGCAAGTCGTGTGACAAACCTGGTACTTATGTCGGCGGTAATGGTCAGAAACCGACGTTTTCTCATGTTGAGACGCGGCACACGGCAAGGGCGTGGCAATTGGGACGTGACGTCACAATCGTGAACCTTCTCGACATTTCCGCTTGTTGAGTGGCGGACTGTGTAACATGTTGCGTGGTCGCTTTGTTTGCAAGCTCCGCGGCGTTCGTCTCAGTCGTGTTTATGTGCGGGTCGTAAACTTTCTGTAACGAGTTGTGTGTGTGTGTGTGAAAAGGGGGGGGGGGGGCTGACATTTACCTCTGAACACCGCTGACGTAGATAGCTGCCTACAACACCCCCAACCTTAGTTCCATGCCGTTGTCATGGATGATCACAAAAGAAATGTACGTATGCGTGTTACGTAAAACAAAGGCAGTGTTACCCCGATGTATGTTCACATCTGGACGTTGGATGAGCCCTTTAAGGTCATGCTAGCTAGTTTTTTTTTTTTTTTCATATTGGTGCAAAAAACTAAGCGTTTTAACGGAATGCTTGAAATAATACAAGTAAGAGCAGTCATACTATGCAGAAATCTGTGTAGGCGTTTTACAAATGAGTGCACCGTTTGTAAGCAACCAATTATTTTGCTTGATTTTGGCTTGTTTTCATAACAAATTTGGTGGTAATTTGGGTGTGAAAATCTGAACAACTAAGAGGTTTATTGCTATAAAATAATTTTGTATGAATTATGATATATTTGTGATAAAACAACGTAGGGAAAATATTCTGTATGAGAACTATGTTGATTTAAAAATATTCTCAAAACCACTGTAAAACCACCGGGCGCGGCATTAAAATATCATGTGTGTTTAAATTTGAAGTTGATCTTTGTGAGTTATTATGTAGGACGACTATGGGCACATTTCCATGTAAATTAATAACTCTCTGAACGAGAATTCCCCACGCACGTTTCTTAATTGACAAATACTTTATACCATGTTATCTGCGTTCATTGAATGCACAGAAGTTAGTAAAAGACATATTCCCAAGCCATTTCTCCCCGACATCTGTAAAACTTACAGTTGCCACAAATACGACTTTCCTGAAGGTAATGAGATTTCAATGACCGCGTCAGTTTATATTAAAATTTTATATATTTGTAAGGTTTTCTTTGCCGACCGAACAAAAATACTTGTGTGCACGAATACATACACATGTGCATAAATGCGTACGAACTCCCGTACCGATTAAACACACGGACGGACACTTTAACATTTGTACTTATTTTCCTATCAAAATTTTACTTTCCCACCTCTGTAAATATAACGCGCAGATGCTGTGTACGTAGGTAAAACCGCTGTAAAACGAAGGCTCATAATATGCCAGTGCTACGAGATACCGGCAGATTAAGCAAAGCAGGGAAGTTTGTTGTTTTCGAATGTTGTGTAATATTGTAAACTGAACAGTTATTATCGACGTACGCCATTGCGGGCGGAAGTTTTTTAGTTCCAGGAAACTCCATGATAAAACAAACTTTCGAAAAGGAATATATTCGTATCCAGAAAGATGGTATAAAAAACGACAAAATAAAGTGCATAAAACTGCCTTAAAAATGGACGTCAGTGATGGCTCACACAAAATACAAGAGTCACGAATGAATGTAAACACAGATGACGCAACAAAATAAAAGATACGGAAAGTAGCAGGCTTGCTTCGACAACAGATGCGACGTTTCAGGAACTGAAATCAGTTCCATCTTCAGGCACACGTATAGTCAGAGGAACTCGCCGGTCTGAGTCGTATAGTTATTTGTTGCCAACATTCGTAAGCAATCCGGCAGTCGCTTTCACCCTTCCCAAGTTTAAGTCGACGGTTAGTGATGTATATGTAAAGTGTAAGCGGGATGGCACAACTGCAGAAAACCACGCCTAGGTAGACCACATGTGTTGAACGAGAGGTAGCGAAGTTGGTACTGGAATATCACATGTTCACAATGTGCTACCAAACCTTGGGTACCGCGGTGACTCTAACTGTGCACCTATGACCATAGTTTTCGCGTAATGTGTCAAAATGAAAATAATGTGTTGATTCTTTACATACGATATCTCACATAAACTAATACAATTCTTTATACCGAAAAATATGTGGCATGGCGTACGTAAAGAAATCATTAATGTTGTTCGTGGTTAATTGTGAATATATACAAAAATTTTACGTATTTTCACCGATTGGTCAGATTCTCGATTGCATCTGTGTTATTGTTAGACATGTGTGATGCTGATCTTATTATGCTGGTTTCTTGGATAATATGTTCCTAATTTCGAAATGTTTCGTGGTACGGCCCTTATTCCCAGGTACGTTTATAAACTTGCTAATCTTTTTATTCGTTAGGTTAGTCACTCGATTAATTACATTGTTTGGACAAAGGGAAAATATAATACACTCGTCCAAGTAAGCTGTTTTTTTCTTCGTCCTCTTTTTATACGCGTATAATAGCAAATTGTAGCATTTTTAATATTACTAGTGATTGTTAAATAATATTAAGCGTCGAACATTGCAGAGATAACAAATACGTCGACACATACGAAGCATTTCTTCTCTGCAGCGAAGTAGACTAAAAAGAAGAAAATAATGGCACGTGGCAGGACATATAGTGCTACTTGAGTAGCGGCGTATCTTGTCTGAAAGGACCTGTGCTGAGAAGTAGAGTGAAGGGGGAATGTAGGTGAACTGAAGCATCTTTCATCTGGAGCATCTTTTCGCCATCTTCTATCCCTCCCAGCCCTCTTATGACGATGTATCACGGCTGGAATGAGGAGAAAAAAGGGGAAAGAGGAAGAACTTTGGTATGGCGGAAGTCTAGAGATCCCATTTCCGCCGACACTTTGGCGCGATCTGGTTCGCTCTCGTTAACGAGGTTAAGTTCGTCTCCTTCAGTGACGTCTTGAGGCACCTTCAAGATGAGATTAGGAAAATGTATTGAGGAGTGGAGAAAAAGGGGGAGATTGATACATCAAGATAAGATTAGGCAGACATACAGTTGCTGTTAAGTCGACACAACTGGTGACTTATATTACATTTATCATTCTGGGATCTTATCAAAATTTAATGGCAAGTTATTCAAACAATTACCTTTCGTAACTACCCCACAAAACAATTTCTGGTACACACGTACATACGTATTCACTCCAACACAAATAGTGTCGCGATAATTGCTTACTACTTTTGATACAACTGTGAGGTTACATTTTTGCAAAACTGTTTCGTGCTACATCATTGAGAGAAAAATTGTGTAAGATATGTTTATTGCCATATTACATTGCGGTGAATACAAAAATATATTGCGGTGAATACAAAAATCTATTGCGGTGAATACAAAAATCTATTGCTATGAATACAAAAATCTATTGCTATGAATACAGAATTTTTTTGCTATAAATACAGAAATTTTTTGTTGTGAATACAAACATATTTTTCTGCGATTACAAAAAAAATTTTTTTTTGCTGCGAATACAAAAAAAAATTTGCGGCGAACACACAAAATATTTGCACGGCCAATAACAGCTAAATATTTGTTGCTGCCTCACATTTAGGTTCGTGAAAAGACCAATCTGTTCATACGTTTAACACGAAGATAAATTACACGATGATCATACAAGAATACCGCAACTTTGAATGACTATATTACCAAAACCAAACAACCAACATCCTTGGTTGACCAGTCAAATGAATAGCGGAACAACGAAGTTTCTTTATCACGTTTTAATAAACGTTCAGTGTTACAGTTTGAATGGCGTCTTTAATTCTCGTTTTGCGACGAACTTCACATTGGAACACCTGTAGTCGATTCACATTTAGCAAGTCGAAGAACATGGAACCATTTTCTGTTGTTCCATCGCCATCGTGATGCGGACTAACACACAATACACGTTCGTAGTGCAGCGATGCACGCTCCCAGTGCCATACAAGACGTTATTGTTTCACGGTTCATTTGACTGGTCAACCAAGGTCGTAAGCTGTTTGATTTTGGTGGTAGACACATTTAAAGTTGAGATATTCTTTGCTGACCATTCTGTATTTCGATGATGATCTTACAATGATGGCTAGAGGTACGTCAATTTCGCAAATACATTCCAGATCAGGTTGAACGCCAAAAATATATACTTCATAATCACGTGTGTGATTAGCTGGCGGCTGTCACGAAACGCATTTGACTACTGCAAGCCAGTAGTAAATAAGGAAATGATTCATATAGCTATCGCTTGTAATGTTGTAAGCCAGTGAATAATCGACTGTATCCAGAGCGTGTACAGGACTGAGCAATCTAGGATACTGCCAGATGAATCCGCGAAATTGACGTACCTCTAATGATGGCGTAATGTACCTCACCTTTTTGTAAGCGTTGTTACATAAAATATGGCGGTGTTTCCTTCGTTTTTGTTAATTAGTTTTATTGATATAATTACTCCCCGGTCGCAACTTTTCTCGTAAAGCGTGGTATTTTTGCAGTTCTATCTACACATGTGCTCGAGCGGACAGAACTTTGAACGACTGCTTCTCTTCTCGTTCACCACATGGTTGCCAAATATCACACCGAAGTCAAACTTTTTCTCCTGAGCTCTCTTCTCCCATAAAAATAACATGTCTTGGACATTATTATGCTGTGACATACTGAAGTATTCGTCAGTGGTGTTCCTGGACGAGGCAAAGTCATGATCCTAGTCGATCCATCGCGCACAAAAAATGCGGGGAGGCTGTTAGTAAAAACTAATTGCTATACTTTTTAGAAATTGATTAAGTTGTACTGAATTATTTCGGCGCAGTTGGTTCTTCCAGATGAGGCCATTAGCGTTGATTTGGCAGTTCGTGAGCTACACTACTGTAAGAAGACCGAAAATAATGGGATATATCTCTCTCGTCTCACATCATGAGCCCATTAGTTCTGGCGTGTGTCACTCACTAGTAGTTTTCATTTAACAACAAACTTTGAAATGTTTTTTTTTTTTTAGTTTTTATAATGTTATGTTTTAGCTGTATCAACGTCTTGCTATGTTCATGAATGCAAGAAGACTTTTAACACTTCGTTCCTGTTACATGTTCTCATCTTAATACGTGTATTTGTTTTACACACACTTATTTATTTTAATTTAATAATTTGTGTGATTTTATAATTTAATTGTGAACAGTTATTTTTTATATAGTGCGCTATGCATTGACTATGTTTTTTGTTATTTTGTGTGAATTATTATACTGACGGAGCCTGTAGGAACACTGGAACATATCGTGGTTGTAAATCAATTTGTATCTCTTAGGAACTGAATGTGCAATAACTAGGGTCCGGTAGTTTTCGCGAAAAGATTTTTGCCCCACTTTGTTTCAGTGGCTTACGTGTACACCTGCAGCTCAACTTCATGGCTATTGACAGAGTGTTTTTGTGCAGAGTTATTATTCATTTGATTGTGTCAATCAGTACATGGTTAACTGTGACACATCACGTCTGTGATTTGCGGGTTTAATCTCCACACGCTGGGTGTTACGGCATCCAATCACAGAGCACGTAGCAGAGCTGCAGGTGCGCACGTAAGGCACTGAAACAAAGTGCTGCAAAAATCGTTTCGCCAAAACTACCGGGCCCGAGCAACGACATTCGACGCATTTGACTAAGACTATGTAAAATAGACGACTGGTACAATTTGCCTGACAAGTCAGAAAAATTGAGGAGTGTAACGAACCCAAATTCCTGATAAATAAATTAACACGGTCTATACGTAAATACGGACACTTCACCAGGCATAAAAATAATCTAAGAATACATGGAACTGCTAGACATATAAAAGTCGTTTTACTTACCTGACAAGTAACTTGTGGAATAACCTACCACAGATTTAACCGAAGCAAACATAAGGCCACTCAACTTACAATATTACTGCTACATAAAACAAGATATACAACTGCATATGAAATAGTTCAGAATTAAATTTAACTGTCGTGTAAGTACTTAATGTTAGTAATATTAATTACCATCAAGGGTACTGCGTAATGGAATGAAGGACAACATTGTATTCAAAATAGTTACGAATTTAATGAAACGGTTGTAGTTGTGTTAGTGTTAGTAATTAATTTTAAAGTAAATAATTTTAATACATTTCTTTTATCTTTCCTATTTATTTTATTGCAGATGTAAATAATTTGATGTAGGGCCTAACGTGACACTTATTCGTTGAAAACCGGCCTATGGCTGAACTCTACGTAGGTAAATAAATCAAGCAAACAAATAAATATTATAATGTTCGTTACACTGTCCTTGTGCATTCTGTTCACAACGAAGGCAAATTGCATTGTCGACGTTACATCCAGTTATCTCATATCCTTATGCTGGCTTCACACTATCGCCGAGGAGACAGCCCTGTGTCACGTCCCACCTCGCCCCGCGGCTCCAAGTATTTTTTTAAAGACGAGACCACGGTCACAGGACAATTCTGGACACTGGAGTTGAACAATGTTCTTTATATGACTAAACCTGTTTCTGAAATAATATAGTGGTACTGTGCTGTTGTAATATTGCTGTAAATGGAACTACGAGTAACAAGTTCCTGATGTTGTTTGTTCGGGGCAAGGGGTGTTTCCTGCAGCTAGTAGCGCTGATATAAAAAGGAGGAAGGGTCTAACTCAGGTGAAATTTCCTGTTTAAAGAGCTTTCATGTTTATTGAAGTAATTTTATTAGTTTTTTTCCAATAACTTTAGAATGTTAAAATACCTTTGTTTTTCATATTACAAATTCGTAAATTGATATTTATTTTTTATCTAGCTTAGCTGATATTAATTCTATAGCCATTTCTAATTGTTAGGGACACTGGAAAATCGCTAAAATATTTGACATAGTCTTGCAATAAACTGTAGTATCTCAACCGTGACACATGTGAACAGTTTTCTGGCAAATCTCTCACGTTCTGTGCAAATGTAATTGGGTATGTTGAAGAGGAACATAATGCTTCATATAAACAATATCCAATAGGTGCAAAACCTTCAGTGTTATACATAGCATGTTGGAGTCTCGCAAACAATCAACTTTTACAAGAGCCTCTACTCATTGTATAGCTCCTTTACGTACTGTAGCTCAACTAGCGGCGAAAATTATCCCTAGCCGAACTCGTTCATAAGAATTTAGTTTATCTTAAGAATCTGTTCTAGAATTGACCTTAACGGTACATAGCTTACTTGTAGTGCTGTACGTCATAAAGGCTTCAACACAACGTGATTGGTAGGCCAGTCCTGCAGTTCTAGTTGTGTTAGCAGCTGGCTCTCCTAGGGGTTTCCTTCGTACGTAAATGATTTCGCATTTTATTCGTATTTTTCTGTAGCAGCAGTATTTATTCCGTTGCCTTTATTTGTCGAGTAAGAGCAGGAAAGGGACGTGTAGCGTTCTAATTCACCTCGTCCTTCGTGTCACTTTGGCCGAAGCAAAGACGAGTTCTCCCGTGGTGGGCTGTGCCACACGCCGGAAGATGTCAAACTGATGTTCCAGTGACCCGCGTGATGCTCGCCGACACGGAAAATCGCATTTATTTTCCTTTTACTTGCCCTCTCCGTATGTAGGTCACTTCACTCGGGGGCGGAAGACATTCCCCAGGCGTTCCCATTAATTTCCGCGTGCCTGCCGTTCCGTTCCCCTCGTCCAAGAACACCAAGTGTTGCGCGTGGCACAGTGAGAAATCGTAGCTAGCGGCTGTGCTTTAAAGTTTATGTAAGGAGCTCGATTGTAAAGAAAATCGTTTATGGGCCTACCTATATCTACCTCTGAAATGTGGTGTTGCAACGAGTTCCGATTGTAATTTTTTAAAACTATGTCGCTGTAAGTTTAACTTCGCCACGAGTATTAAAAAAAATCGGCCTTCAAATTGGCTAAAAACTGCTATACGAGATAATTCCTACTGAATTAAAAAATACACACTTTTGTTGGTCTGTAAACAATGATTTTCATAGTTAAATTATGTCGTCATCGCTTAAAGTATTGTGGGATAAATAATTGGCCTTAGGGACAATTTCATTCTACCTTAAAGAATATATATTGATGGAAAATTTAATACCACTGACATCGAGCACCCCACCTTTTTATAACATAAAAGTTAAGTTTTGGTCAGTAACTTTATTCTTATTTCAAGCTTATTCAAAAAAAATAAGTTATACTGAATTTGGGAGTACTCCATAGCTTTTGAACAGAATATTTGTATTTAAAGATACGGTTTAGCTTATACTGCTACAATTTTTTTTTTGTTTTGTAAACTATAATTGTATTAATAAAGAAAATTGTGCCCGGTATTTCTGGTTATAATCGTATTTTTAAAACTTACCTCATGAAATGTACACAAAATCAATGATAATCTGTCCATTTTTGTTGAGGTAGTAATTTTTTTTTTTTTGCTATTTTCATTGACCTTAAAACTGAAAAATCTAAGTGATATAAAATGAGTATCCCGCCTACGGCAAAATGTATCTTACACGCGCAAACAGCAAGTGGTGTGTCCAGAGAGGTAAGACATTTCCCGTCGTTAGCCGTTACGCGCAGAGAGGTTTACGAATTGGCTGAAAATAGAACTAGAGCAGGGCTTTACTGAGCGCTAAGTTTATTGCGAACCGCCTATGTCACATAATACACATGTTCACGAGCCGGTGTTCTGCAAGTGTGCGCGAACTTTAATATTTCTCACGAATGCCTCATAAATGCAGTTGCGGCGACCAATTTTGTTGTCTGGACACGTATCTTTACGCAGGTAACCACAGTGGCCACTCTAAACGTAACCGTGTGAAGTTTAACCATTTAACAATTTTTACATGCACCGATGCACTTAGTTGGACTCTGTTCGGCGTAAATAAAGATTTTTGACGTGACAACGTCTTATAATTCGATAGAGCCGGCTGCACGCACGAAAAAACATGACTCATGCGGCGTTACCTCGCTCTGAGGCGTTCCATGTAAGGCTTGAAGTGCAAGCGAGAGCGCGGAACGAGCGACAAAGAAGTACAATCGGCCTTTGCGTTCGGCAGCGTTCGACATCCGTCTCTCTCCTACTTGA
>PNEQ01128308.1:0-11597 GCA_003012365.1 Medauroidea extradentata
ATGCGATACTGTAATTTGTACGAAAATTTGGGAATCTGGGCGCAAATGTGAAACTCATTTTGACTTGACCTTCCGGCGTATCTGGTTGCAACACTACATTCATAAAGAAAGGGGTCAGAATGTTTTAGATGATAAAACGTTCTTTTAAACTTAGTAAATTGCATGTTAAAAGCTTTACCATCTGTAATAAAATAGAACATTGTTGATAAAACGTTTACCACATTAACAGATTACATAAGAGTATACCTTGTTAGAATTGTTTGATTAATTTTGGTACCCTTTGAACTATATCACCGCTTTTTTTCTTACACAAAAGTAAAAATTGTTCAGTCTGTGTATCACTTAAATATATATATGAAAAAGTTTTCGGTATTTGAAATATGTAATAAGTGATGAAATAAAGAGCTGTTGTTTTGAATTTTACACTGGAATTTTATATACGAAATATATCGTAATGTGAAAATTTATTTAGAATTAAACAAAGACAGAGTTTTCAAAATTTGAGCTATGTTTTGTAAAAAAATATTAACATGTTAAAATGTTAATTTATACGTACCCAGAGTTGTGACAAACAATATTTTTAACTCATGGAAAGTATAATGTATATGCTTGAATGCAAAACTTTTTTTTCAGCGAGCCATGTCATGTATTGCGGGAATTTACGAAACTTTTTTTAAATAATACACTCCTCAGGTTGATATCTAAAGACATGTCACGATTTGCTTAGCAAATATATTGCGTACGTCCAAAATATTATGAGATATAATATTATTATTCTTTATCATACAATTTCAATTATTTTAAATTGCATAATGTTTAAAAATAACAGTCGGTTTCATTATACTTTGCAAAATTCTGGTTCAATTCCAAGTGGTCACTCCAGATTTTCACGAGAATCGTGTCTGAACAATGTCGTTAACTGACAGGATTTCTCTGAAACCCTCCGCGTTCCCTTCGCCCTAGACTCTCTGGAATTATATATATATATATACATATATATATATATATAATTACATTCACACACGTCGGCAGATGATTCCTCATACAAAATGAGATCGTAACGGTATACATGTCTTATAGCCAAAGTCTTTTCGGAAAGGTGTGTATTAATCTTTTGATACGAAGTTATAAAAGAGATTTTTTAGTTGTAGCACAGTGAAAATGAAAGATAAATTTGTAAGATTTAGGGGTTTTGCATTATTATACGACGACTCGCATAGTAAAATAATTGCTTTAAAAACATGTAACAGTAGCACTGTGTCCGTTGTTTTCTACGTTGATTACAAACAAAAACATCGTCTTGGGTTATTACGCTAAATGCAACCGTTTCCTAGAAATAACTTAACCATATTCCAACAATAACATTAATGTCTGGCACACACAAAAAACATTTACCGGTTAGTAGATGGTGGAGTTGATGCTGTACCACGAGTGTAGCACTGAAACATGTGGTATGAAATGTCACTCCTCCGAAGTAAGGTTCGCAGTGGGGCAGTGGCCACACAGATCGCCGCCCATCGATCAACAGCGCCAAATGTAGGCCGTTTCCGAACAGTGCCCGCAAGGATCCTTACGCGGCCTCGCATCCTTGAAAAGTGCATCGTGAAGGGCGCAGCCATTTTATGTTCGCGTCCGAATTCTACCAAGGACTCATGATGCACCCTTCCACATTTTTTTGGCTCAAGGATGCGTGGCGTGCATCCTTGCGACCTTCGTACATTTAGAATTCGGACGGAATGTTTGTAAATAAATTGCACAGTTGACACGAAGGACGCAGGCCTCGAGGATTCAATTATTATTCCTACGAATTCGGAAACAGTCGTAGAGTGATGTGGAGAACGACGATTCAGATGCCGAGTATTGTAAACCCAGTGCGTTTCTCTACCTTTACCATGAACTTCTCCATGTGCTAGATGCAAATCTGTTTACTCTGTTCACGAATATCGCTGCATGCTTCAAACAGATAGTTAAAGAAAGGAACGTTAACGGGTAAACCACACGTGCGAGGTAGTTTGATATATCCAGTACATCTAATAAACGGACGTCCTATGTCACGATGCGACACAACACTATACCACAATGGAAATCGAGTTTGATCGAGACAAGTTGGTGACGATAGGCGTGGCCACTGCGCCGCTAAGGACCCTCTGAAGTAAGTTTCGCTAAATAATTCCATACCACGTGTTTCAGCACTACACATAGATAAAAAAAACATATCCACCATGTACTAACCTTTAAATATCTTGGTGTGTACCAGCCATTTAATTTAATGGTCGTAACGTGGTTTATTTATTTGTTAGAAACGTTTATATTTAGCATATAATAACTCGAGACGACATTTATGTTTGTGATAAACTCATCTTTTTATATCCATAGAAAACAACAAACACAATGCTACTGTTATATGTTATGTTGCAGAAATTGTAATACAAACTTTAAAATTTCATGCACGGGGGTTGACATAGCTGAGTTGATATCAAAGCCAAAATTTTTTGTGAGTCGTTTAATAACGCAGTACTCAAAATCTTTTTAATTTGTCTTTCATGTTTACTGTGTTTCAAGCATAAAACCTTGTCTGTTAACTGCAGCCCTTCAGAACTGACTTAGTCTCTACGTCGTGCCGATTAGTTCGACCTCATTTTGCATGAGGCAGCACCTACTGACGTTTATCGGTAGAGTTAAGCATCATCCTGTATACAAAACACATTAAACACATAAAACAATAAAAAATGGTATTTACAAAAAAGTATTATGCATATGTAGTTCAACAATTAAATTCCCACTAATATGAGATAAATAAATTTAAGTCGAATAGTTGTAAGAGTAACCCAGTAATTGCAAATAGAATAAAGAAAGCGTTATAATGCATTACAACTTTATACAGAACATCGATAACAGGAAATATATAATTCATTTTACAAACGACATTTATAGATCATTTTAAGCATAACGTAATTACTAGACGTTTACAGTTTTTGACATTGTATGGATTACAACTTACATTACTTCATATGATGTCACATAAACTTGCACACTGTACGCAGAGATTTTCAGAATCATTTGCCTATTTTACAAATTATTAGAAACCTTAAAGCTACTCCTTTTTATGTCGTTTGTCCTGGGCACTAACAAATAGACAATTTAAATTGAATTCTTTCAGTCGATTTTCTGTATTTCTTGATTAGAATTCTTCATTTTTTACTTATCGCACTGTAATCGTTCCTTTCTTTGTCAATGCCACATTAAGACAAAATTGTTTTTGGTAACCTACAGCTGTCCTTGTATCTGATAACAATACATGTGATTTATTTGTACAATTAACCCGTCTTTTCTTTCGTGCAAGACTATATTTTCCTGCTTCTTCTGATGTCATTTCAGCAGATGGCCAAGCACACTTTACTTAAGGGCCTACCTATTTAGGTTGCGTCTGGGTGTGTGAGGCACAAAGTCGATGGAGCGGTAAAGGCACCGCCGCACAGTGGTCCGTAATGCTGTTCTCCACGCCAAAAATACCTAAAATCCGATATTATCGTCCGAAGTTCAAAGTGGGCTATTCTTGTTCTACAACACGTGCTCTACATTTCCACCCAATTTCAACCATTCTGCAGTCTTCCATGAGTTCCTGAACTTGCAGAAATGGGGTGCAGTTTATGTTCTGTTATTCAAGTAACAAAATTCACAAATTAAAAATTATAGTCTTAGCTTTCGAGCAATAACGAATGTTGATATTTTAATTTGAGTTAATTACAACACTTTTAAGTCTCAGAACAGTATGTTCCAAGTCCTTTATCAGTGATTTCTTAATTAACTATAGCTACTAAATGAAAACAGTGTTTTTTGGTCAAATTTTGTCATAAAACAAGAAATACGAAAAGAGCGGCGAACACAGGCGAACAGACGATATTACCAACAAAACGCAGTTTAGTATGTGGGGAAAAAGTGTACAAAGTTTCAGCTACTCGTTTGTGCCCATTTCTCAGCGTTTTGATAAGACGTGACTAGCTGCGCTGTCCCGTAATAGCCCTCAATCTCAAACCTGCGAATTAGCACATGCGTAGTCGCCATTCCATTCTTGTTTATCCACTCGTTCAGAGATGCTATTAATTTCCTGTTATTAACTCTCGCCAGAAACAGTACCTGACTTGAGTGTCGTTTCTCACAGTCGAACATTAGTAGTTCTGACAGTTACAACTGCAAGATGGAAAGCGTGCATTTCCCGTCAATATTTTGTATTTATTTTGTTTTGGCAAATTGTGCATCAAGTTACACTAAATTACAAATAGTGAAATCACATTTCAGTAGTATGTGATTAATAAGTTAATTGTGTAATTTATGACTTCGATATGGCTTCTCAACCAGAGGTGACGAGAGGATATTTGCACCAGCTCTTTGTTACAACTAAGAACAAGAAGCAGGTTTTTCGGCATGTTACTTCTCTTCTGAAATTAAGTGAAGATGATGATGATGGTGATGAGTGTTCGAAAATTCTAAGAACTTTAGTGTTTAAAAATGTTTTTCCTACGTAGGCCTACTTGAAATTCTGGAGGAATTGCAACATATATAGCAAAATATTTTAAGATAAATATGAAACATGGCTGCAAACCAAGCTACTGTGGAAAAATCCTAAACCGAGTTCAACACGTTATTGCCGTCCTATTAGTATTTGTTTTGTTAAAAAAAACTGCAACAGAGCTCCGGGATGAAGAAATGTTTGTGATGAAACAGATAAATAATCTGGCGTCTCTACGTAATGAAAACTGTGAAGTAAACTACCGACTAATGCTCACAATGGTTGATGGAAAGACAGCCAATGCACTGACGAATTATTAAGAGGCCTATATACCAGGAGATATTTCCCGCATTTGAGGCACGGAAACAAGGGGCAGATAAGGGCGAACTTTTCACGCGCGCCTAGAACCGTGCCGCCTCTATGCGCGGAGCACTCAACTGGCATGCAGTACTCTCGCCATTGGCTTTTTCCTATGTGATTTTAAGCGGCGACCCTATAATTTTATTGGTGGAATGTTTGTAGCAAAGTACAATGCATGTTTCTATATTTGTGTTTTACTGATTATATTGGTATTTTTTACGTGGCACCGCACTGAAAAAGCCGTTTTAAGCCATTTTGAGGCGTTCCAAAATCATGTTTCTAATAAGCGTGCTGAATTTTTAAAAACTCACAGGCATAGTTTGAAGTCTGCGTTATTTTAATAAATAAACATATTGAGTGCATGTTTAGCAGTTTGTCATAAAAACACCAACCCGTAGTACGCTGCAACAATGTTCGTGTGTCTGGTATATAGGACTCTTAATCGTGCAGTTGCTATATGTGTGGTATTAAAATATCTCAAATGAATGAACTTACTGTCAATAAACCAGTCGATCGCTCAAAACTGCAATTCGGATTATCTGTGCTTCATGCTTACATATGCTTCCTAGACTATGTTCTTAATATTTCATACAGAATCGGTTTGAGGGGAGAATTCGGTGGTGTGTGGAAGGTGCTGGGACAGTACAAAGTGCAGTTCAGCGAAAAAAAGAAATTCGTGCAGAAAGCAGTTAAAGATAAACTAGGACTAATTGTTGATGTACCAGAACAAATATCCGGAACGAGCAACACAAGAAAATGCTGCAGTTTTTTTTTTTTTTTTGAAAACCTGAAGAAGCTCGACGAGGCAACTGGTTTTAATAAAGGCTTGCTGATCTGATTTCCTGTGATTTCGAACGCATTATCAACGGGGCGGAAAATTTAAAGTGGAAGAATTTGCGAAGTATTGCACGGGAAAAGCTCAGTTGTACGTAGGGACATACCCGTGATTTTACATGCTACCTACTGAGCATAAAATATTACTGTACGGACATATAATTATTTATGAGTGTATTTTACCAATGCAGAAGTTAACGGAAGAAGCGCAAGAAGCGTGCAATGAAGATGTTCGTAAATATCTGGAAGCACACTCACGGAAGTCATCACGTAAGAATAATGTGTCTGACTTGTTGCACAGACTGATGGCTTCATCTGATCCCTATTTATTAACTCTGCGTAAACTACCAAGTAATAGAAAAAATCATTGTCATATGAAGTTCTTAAAGACCTTAAGTAACTCCAACAGGAAGAAGATGTTTTCGATAAAAAGAAAGACAGTGATGATGACGATAGTGAAGCATAACATGCAATGATGCTTCTCACTTAAGGAAGACGATAGGAAGATAATGAAAAATCGGACGAAGAAAGGCGAAGTAGAAGACTGTGGAAGAAATTACAAACATTTTGGATGATTGTGGCAAAATATTGAAATTACAATAAATATATATATATATAAATTTTGAATATGTAGGACTAGATTATAATAAGGGATTCGTCCTTTTGTCACCGGTGCCAATGGATGGTCTATCTTATTGTGTAGTTCTAAATAATTTTTAATCAAGTGATAATTCTTTTAAAATTCAACTTTAATAAAATTCCCAAATTATTTGCCATGTGTTTTATGAATCAATGTATAAATAACATTTTCCTGAATGAAATAATTATACACAAAAGCGTAAACTATGTTCTATACCTTGCTGCTGAGTTATTGAGTCCTTTTTTATAATATTTTAAAACTTTATTGTAGTATTCTGTACGGTATTGTAAGTCTTTGTATGTTACACAGCCACTTATAAAAGTTATTATAAATTAGTGATAATGGGGGATTATTTAACTGTCTAATAAATTAATTTTTATTTCAAAGAATAAGCATGTAAACAATTGAATAATCGTGTTAAGTACAAATGCTTCCTGGGTTTGGAAATTACTGAATGTGGGTGTATGACAATAATAATAATAATAATAATGATAATAATATTTTGTCACACATCTAAATTTCCTATTGTTTCATTTGATGTTAAAAATATTACAGTTCTTGTGAAAGCAAAATCATTCCAATTAAAATATGTTAAGTCAATTAGAGCATTAAATAATACTCTTACAATTTGCATACGTGTCGGTAAACAAAAAAAAATAATTCCATTAAAAATTTACTAACACAGTACACAATAACATAAATATTAAAACAGTGCACGCTACAGTAGCCCGGCTCATCAGATGCGGTATCATATCTAGGACAAGACACAAACGGCGCGCAGTGGTATAGTAAAACACTCGCTTGACTACACTTTCCGCGGTGACCTTATCTTTTTATTGATGGCACGTTTTGAGCAAAGTCCAATGCCTGTTTCAATGGTTGATTTACGCGAATCTCATTGATAGTTCTTCAGATATTACAAGTTGTAAAAGTGGTTTGAACCATTTTGGGGTACGCCGAAAATATATTTCTAACTAACGTTATGTTTTAAAACAACCGTTCCGACATCGCTTGAAGTGTGTGTTCTTTTCCTAAAGGCACAAATTAGAAACATGTTTTGTAGTTTCTTATAAAGAAGAATTTTGCTGTCACGCTGCAATGCTGTTTAAAAGGCAGGTTGATGTTTAAAACTAATGTTTTGCAAAATTTATTAGTATTGTAAATAAAATCAGGTTTTTCAACAAAAATCATTATAGCCGTAGTACAGATTTTTTAAAATGTTTGAATGTTTGGCTAAGCATTGGCAACAGGTCGGTAACACATGGTTGTCTCTTGGATGTGCTTATTATGTTTGCTTAAAGTTCTAAATCTAACGGAAATGCATTTACACCAAAAATTAATAAAAATAAAAATATAAGTAGTCACCAATCCCATAGTTTACGACGAATTTTTTTAGATTTGAACAGTGAAAGTGCAGAGGTTTTTTAATGTAGAAATGATTTGTTTATAAGTGGGAAATAAGTTAGTTTATGCATTGTTTTATGACAACATGTCCAGAACCAAACGCATATATATATAAACGGTTTTGCCTATAATGACAGATAATTTATGACAGATAATTAATTTATTGCAATTTCTATTAAATCAACAAATTTTTGGGATATTTATGATGTGTCTATAATAAAAGAGATTTCTTTTATTTATTGTACTTTCGATTAACAGATCAATGGAATATTTAAGAAATATAAACTTAATTAAATTTCTTAAGTCGTCGATGGTGCCGACGCGGTCGGTTGCGAAACGGTTTGCGGCGTGGGAGGTTCTGGGTTCGCTTTCGGGGTCTGGCTGGGTGTGAATTTGTGTTTGTCCGTCTTCGTCCCTTGATTAGTCTCCTTCCATTGTCACATATAGTCACTAGCCTAGCAGGAATGTTGGTAAACTGATCACGTTAAAAAATAATTTTAAAAAAAGAACAAGTAGAGTAACTGGTAAAGTAACTTCAACGATTCTAAAACGATCCCTAGGCCAAGGTGCGAACCCATGCTGTTTCTAGTCGAAATATCTTCAGTGATTTTAATAATTTATGGTGTTCACAAGAACACTGAAAATAAAAGAAAATTTATTATTAAGCATAAATTAGCTATTGTAGAGTATCTTTTATGCATTTTTCGGCAAACTTGACGCGTCAACGTTGACCCAACCAAAAATTTATGTTTCACCAACGTTTTGCCAACATTGGCAAGTAGGTGGTAGTAAGTACGCATTTGCTAAAAATAGTAAATTAATAAATTGTAGTATATTGTATCGAAATACGTTCTATTTTGGTTAACATCCAACAGAAAATGTAACGTTGGGCCATCGTAGGCGCGAGTCTCATTTTGATGTCAGGCCAAGGTAGTTTTTCCAACTTGGACCCAACCTTGGGCAAATGTTGGGCCAACCAAAATTTGCTACTGGGGTACTTCCCTCATCATCATCCGCAAATTCAGTTGCAAAAATATATATTTAATTTTAAGACTGAAAACTCCGCAGAGAATTGATTGACGTAATTTGTAACTGGCTATGTATGGTAAGTGAGCTTAACGTCTCGTCGATATCGAGGTAATTAGAGACGGAATCACACAACTTTGACACAATGACCTATGTTAAAGAATCATCCCGGCATTCACCTGGAGTGATTTCGGAAAACCATTGAATATCGAAATCAGGATGGCCGGAGCCGGGGATCGAATCCAGGTCCTTCCGAATGCGAGTCCAATGTTTTACCGTTGCGCCACCTCGCTCGGTAACTGGCTAGGTATTACAATGCCTGTATTTCGTTGCAATTATTTTCCAGTCTCGTCCAGTATTTTTTTCAGGTGCAACGTATTTTGTCACAAAGACATAAACTAGAGTAATTGGTCTTTAAAAGTTGAAAATGATATGCCGTCAATATGTAAAAATTTTAACGAGCGTAAAAAAATCATCAAAATGTATAGCATCCAATTTGAAACGACTTGTGCAGGTATTTTGCTTCGAGCTCACCTACTACTATCCCAAATGTTTGCTTGTTTGTGTAAAAATTACGTATTACAGCCATCATATTTGCGAGATTTTTTTATTATTGCCGTTAACATGTTATGTTAGTACAAATGTTCTATAGATTAGGAAAAATAAGGGTGTTACCACGTTACAATTATGCGTTGCTGGACGATTTAATAGTTAGTCTAAATAATTAATCACGTCACATTTGTTATCTATTAAGAAACGCCCAAACTTGTAGGCTTCCTAGCAGTATATTAGGCTCGAGTCATTTGTAAAAGGGCTATAAAATACAAGCCAAGAAAATCAACAAAACATATATTTACCTTTGTCAACCTTTAAATTATAATCGCAATTAATAAAATTAGTTACCTCGACATTCCACTTAAAGCTAACACATACGTTGTAGTATTAATAATAAAGAATGTAATAAGTAACATGTAAGTAAGTGCATTAGATTCAGACTTCTACTTTCTTGACACGAAGCTTAGATGCTGCCACCTGCCTGGGGATTCCCGGTGACTTCACTGTAGACGTGAATGAAGGCACAAGGTAATGGCTACTTTTAGACCTTCGGTCAACCTACGACGCACCAAATGACGCCAAGAAATGGGCACCTATAAACCGCCGAACTGCGAAATCGAAGTTTTCGTTACTAAACAGTCAATATTTTGTAGATAAAAATGTCAGTAATTGTAAATACACAATTGTTTAACCTTTTTTTGTGGCTAAAGGGATTATTATTAACAAACACAAACCATCATTTTTTAATGCAAGGAGGTTGGGTTCTCCCTCCAGAAAAATTTGGATTTCAAGGTACGAAATAATGCTATTTTAGCAGTTTCGTATTTCAACGTTGAATATTCTACAGGTAAACTAATCTACTTCTTTCTCAAAAAAGGATTTTATTCCTTAAAAAATGTTATGGCTAAGAGGGGTATATTATAAATTAACACAGACCACTAGGGTGAGGGGGGTCCGGGGGTTCTCCCCCAGAAAAATGGAGCCAAATAGGGCTAGTTGAGCAGTGTTTTACTAAACATTAATATTTTACTGCTACTAATAGTAATATTATAATATTGTAATGCATATTGAAAGAGACAGATGCAGGCGGCTATTATGTGACGCTGACCATTTTGCGAGTGGTTCTGGTACATTTAGCAATGTAAAAGCACATAACCACAACTTAATAAATTAACAGATAAATCTAAAATGTTTCCCTTTGTAATATTATAATGTCTAATTAAGATTTAACGTACATTTTTGACTCTGAGAGGGCATGCCCTATTCCTTCGTTGCGCCTGTGGTCACAATGCGCTCATGTTATTATGGTACGCGCCCTGATTAGCAAAAGGAAGCAACCAGTTCATTATGATTTCGAACAGATGCTATCAGAATCTCGAAAGGTAAATTGACAGCTTGCTTTGCATGGCGAGTAAGTTTACAAACAATGCGTTTTAAACTTTTATCATGATCGCTTTTAATGTAAAATGAAAAGCGAAACACTGCTTAGTCAGAAAGAGAACATACATAAGTCAACTAAACAGTTTTCTTGTATGTACGTCATTGCTTGCGACTCAACAACATTCTCAAGCAATTGCGTAAGCCTGTATACAAGAAAGTATTCAGTATGTCATACACCCCCATTTGCAAAAGTCATTCAAAAATCATAACATACGTAGGGAAAGACATCTTAATGTGAAAGCAAGAAACTCAGAAGACGTAAAAAGAAACATGAAAACAAATGGAGAACATTGTCACATAACAGTTCGGTAAACTAGGAATAATTTTAGGTAACTTTGGTCATGGTGAAGTAATGTTGTACAGTGAGCAGTAGGCTTATGCAATATTATATATAATATCAGTGTAAGCTGTTGTTAAGGTGCGTAGAGTTTATCAACGGCTTTTATTTTAAGTTGAAATTTATTTATATGGTATTTTACGGTTTAAATTTGGTGTCTTTTCACATTCCAGCTTTAATGAGAGGTTATTTTGTAGTAACCTAATTACAAATAAGTGGGTTCACGCCTTTATGTAAATAAAATTTATGATGTAAACTTTTCGATTCCCGTACGCATGTTGTAAAGTTGTATTGTAACTTTAAAATATGCAATAATAAAAATACTAACACTGTGTGTTGCACATAACCTTAGTAAATTTAAGCTGAATATGCTTCTAGCGTTTATGTAAAACCTATGCCTAAATTTTAAATATAAAGTAATATATATTAATAATAACATTAATAATAATAACAACACAGTTTTTAACGAGATAGGCCTATAGCCTGTAAAG
>PNEQ01128309.1:0-11616 GCA_003012365.1 Medauroidea extradentata
ATTTAGTGCAGTTATCCTTGTGCCAGCATGGCTGCATGAATATTTGGTAAGTTTTCCCGTTTCTTGCCGTCTCGAGCCCACGACGAAGAGAGAAGACTTGTGTATCTACCGCTGAACTGAGCCAGCTAGCCGAGCGAACCAATAAGCGAACCCCAGGGAGATTAGAGGTAGATATGTATTAAGTGTGGCACCACAGTGTTCTCAAACTTGTAACAATATGTTTACAGTTTGCATGTGTTCATTATGCTTTATACTTATTTTAACGCCACACCCACAATAAACCATTTTTTTAATAAAATGTTCAAAATTACCAAGAAGTCTTTGTAATTCTATTCAACACAAATGTCAGTTGCAAAGCATCATCCAGCATAGGGCCAGAGCAAAGAATTGACTATTCACGTACAAATACTCAATGTCCGTGATAAGGCTGAGTAAATTAATGGCTTCAGTGACAGATTAGCTGTATCTTTTTATGAAGTGGGAGCAAATTGTTACCATTATTACTGCTATAACAGTACTGTATTGATAAATATACACCGTTTGTTTTACAAATTTGTTTTGAACATTGCACTTAGGTGAAGCCATGTGTAATAAATAGGTATATCTATACCACAACACACTAAGCAAAGGCATGATTTTGGAGGATACAAATTTGTATTAAAAGGTTGACTTACAATGCAGTAAAATATTATAATTAATTTTGCGATATTACTTTCCATTATCAAAAGAAATTTCTGAACAGTCATTATTTTTAATTCTTAAATACTCAACATTACCTTTCTTTTAAGCTCGGCCAACTTTCTCATTCTCTCATCCTTAATCAGGCGATGTTGTTCTACAGCACGTCTTAAAGCTTTTTCCATTTTGTTCAATGGAAGATTCTCATATTCAACTGTTGGAATTTCGCAGTGAAGTTCCTGAAAATAGATTAGTGCAAAAAAAATTACATGCAGAAACTACATAGAGCATTACATTTTAAATTAAGTACATCTGTAAAGGTTCAACAACGTTGACTGACGTGCCAATGAAATTGTTTTGTTTTGTATCTGAAACATCCCTGCAGGCCGTATGCTGTGAAGATTCTATGCTATGTTTTAATGTTAATGGTATGAATCTCAATAACTGTTTATTAATTAATACAACTGCATTAGTTTTATTTTTAATTTATTTTCTCTAATTCAGAATAACATTTCCCCTTAAACCATTACATGAATTACACTAATAATTTCCTTCAAGATTTAAGGAATCTATGCAAGTTGGATGAAGACTGATGTAGGTATTTTAATTTTTATTAGCTTTTTAAGTGAGTTAACAACAACCTATATTTACATTTCATCAGGTATTGTGAATTGATCTCTGAAAAATTTATCATTAATTATTCACATTAGTAATACAACAGAACAGTTTTATTGATGATAAACACAGGAACTTGTGTATTATCAACAATTATGTAAATTCAAAGTAAAAGATTTTTTGCTTAGCAATGTTTATTAATATAACATTAAAGTTAATTTAAAACATGGTTTGTGTCCGAGAGATACACTGTACCTTTTCTAGAAAAGTACACTAGTACAATCTCATAAATGTAGTGCAAGTGGTCAGTAAATAGAATAATACAGTAGAACCCTGTTATAACATTCCCGCATGTAACCTTTTCCTGCATATAACATCACTTTTCTTTGGTCCCACCATTTTTCCATACAGCGTAATGTTTTCATTTCCTGCTTATAACAACACTGGTATTTTCATTTCCTGCTTATAACATCACTTTTTTCTCAGACATTAACCATAACTCAGGTAAAATTTTTCTTAACTGTATTATATTAGATAAAATAACTAAGCTGTAGACTAAAAGCAACTGTAAAAAAAATTATGTCTGGGGAAGTATCATAAGTGTACATTACAGTGATATTAAAGACTGTGATCCTGAATATGACTATCATGAACCTACAGAAGGCGAGTGGTAAAGCCTCTATTATACACATAATGTATGCATTCATAAGGTTTCACATAGCACAGTAACTATAGCCTCCTTGAATCTCATTATAGGCTTATTTTCTCTACATAAACTATCAAATTTTAAGTAACTTTTTTGTAATATCCATTTATTGGTGTAAAAATAATGATTACTGCTTGTAACATTTTCCTCCATATAACACTTTTTTTCACAGGTCCCTTGAAAAACGCTTAACAGGGTTCAACTGTAATACAATTTTTCTTATCTTCCAAAAAAAGCCAGACATTATGGAAGTAATTTAAGCCTATTAACTAATAATGTAAACAGACCAACATCTAGAGCACAAAATGTCAAAAAGTTGATACGACCTCGGGAATGCTTCTAGTGGGTTAAATATTGTAAGATGGGCATGCACCATCCACCTTTAGCATAACACTGATGTTACTTTAATAAAACTTGATTACAGAACAAAATTTTGCTTCCACAACATTGGACATTAGAAATGCATACCTTGCTGAGAGATGTTATTTCCTTTAAGGCTTCTTCAACCTTATTTATTAAATGATTCTTATGTGCAGTTTCTTCCTTTATCATTTCACTAAACAGCGCCTATAAAAAATAAAAAACTAGTTATAAAAATGTTATTAATGTCAATGGAAATTCAATTGGGATTTTATAACTGGGCAAAACAGTAAATATGCTTCTAGTGCACAGTGTATTACAATGATTTTAATTACATACAGTAACTAAGTTTCCATAACATTACATTATACAAATATCAAAGTTAGATTTCCAGGTACATATAGTATTTTAAAATGCCTGTAACTTGTACCATGATTTATAAACCATACAGTAAGTTATATGAAGATAATGTTGGGGAATGTGAACAGCAGCAAGCACGAAAAACTAATTTATAATAATAATAATAATAATAATAAGATAGCAATATATTTCAAAGTGTTGTTTGTGGTTTCCAGTATTCACTAACCAGTTGCACAATACTTGTTTTGAATGCAGGTCATGTGCAGACACCAACATTTGGAAATGCCTAGTATTGCAGAGGAGAGGGGTTTCTCTACTTCCTTTCCACATAAATAGAAAGCCTTATGTGGCTGCAATTAGCAGATGAAGTCAAGATCGCACCACAGTTGCTTATGCTAGCGACAATACAAGTACTGGTTCGTAAAAATGTAATTAGCTAAGAGCTGCTTGTACCACTAGTGGTTACTGTATATGTAATCCCCTGTTAGGCCTAAAATGTTTTTTATGAATGCCTGTGATTGCTAGCCAGGGATTTTATTATCTGGTAAGCTAACAGGCTCTGAGAGGACACTAGATTAGTGGCAAGTGAGAGGCAACTAACAAGACTCCTTTAAGCTAATACAAATCTATTACTTACGCAAAGTATCATAGCACGAAAAAAAAATTGTATAGTAGCCGGTGGACTGGGTTAAAGAGTTAGAATACTAATTGTGTACACATTTATTTTTCTTAAAAAAAAACTTGTCTCTAACCTAGCACATCCATGCACAGTATCAAAATATTACAAATGAGCACTGTGTAGATACATCCATCATTCTTACTTCCCAATTTATTGCCTCACATACAATCAAAATTAAATTGTTTACTATAGTGATTTGGGCTACATTTGCAACAAAAACATATCTTAAGGGTGCCTCCTAACTTGAGCTATTTTGCACGTTAGAGGATCAGTAGCAACTGAGCTGTAAGAGCGACAAAGCGTTTACTCAAAATATCTTGCAAATGCTACAATGATTACGTGCGGAGGAATGTTATGCATTTATATAACCTATGAAATTATCTCATTCAGCATTACTGTTGCATATTAAATTTTTTTAAACTATTATTTACTTAAAATACACTTGCAAGTGCTAAAAATTTCTTTTTAGTTCAAGGGAATGCACGTATTTGAGCACTGTGCAAAAATTCTGAAGAAAAAAAATTATTTCAATCTTTATTTTATATTTGAATTTTGTAATGACCATAAGTAAGTTAATCCTGCCATCTTTATATTTCCCTCTGAACTTCGGAAATTTGTGATAAGAATACCACATTTATGTAGGCCTACATAATTATAAATCAGCGTTCATTAGCTTTGAATTATTTTTTTTTTACTTAAAAGTTGCAAAACATAGTATATGTCATGTTATTTACATTTCTGAAGTAAATTTTCTGAATTACCGAGACGAAAAATATAGGCCAATATTAACAATTTTGGAAAATTATTTTTTTTAAATTACATACTCAGGTAATATTCCCTAAGTCACAATGCTGCACAGAAAGAGTTAAAAGAGGGGGAAAAACTGGCTGGGATATAATGACCAACACAAGTAACTAAGGAAGAAGGCTCAAATCATGTGGTCTGTAAGTGTCGGGGGAGAGCAAACATTCCGCCACACTGGAACAATAAGTTGCAACTATTCTTTGCTACAAAAACGCACTTACCTGAACATGATTCACAACAACATTCCTTCTTTGGTAACAAATTTCATCACTGTAACCACAGTCCTTCCAAATTTCACGGAGTTCTTCATAGCAATGATTTGCAGAATTATTGATCATCTTCAAATGCTCTAACCTGAATAAATGAAAACAGGCCAATTATTTTGTTAGTGAAAAAAAAAAAGACCAATTATTTTGTTTACACAACTATGAATAAAAGTGACATTTATCATCTTGCTTGCCATTCTTGAATGGCTTACCAGGAAACTCTTTGAAACATTGTGCTTCCTTACAAAAATACTGGATTGTTGAATGGATGGACATTGACAGATTGATACAAATAATAATAATTAATAAACACCTGAAATATTTTCAGAGCATTACATAGGCAGCATTTATGTTGCAATGATGCCTTCAGGGATGTCCAACATCTACAGGACTTTTAAATATGGTACTCTAACAACTTTCAAAGTTGAAAGCAATGTCTTGGGGCGTGTGTGTGTGTCTGTGTGTGTGCGCGTGTGTGTGTGCATGTACGCATGCAATGTGTGCGTGTAAAATTTATTGTAAGTTAATTGCATATGGAAAATCATTGTCTGGAACTTTCTCGTAAATAAAATTAATTTTGTTGCCATATGTGAAAATTTTTTTAAATCCCCCAAATCAACCTGTTTTATGGGATGTCGCACACAATACTACTATGTATATAATATACGTAGAGAAGATAAAAGTATATGAACAACACATATGGTAGCGTAACATGATGTATTAAATATCATAAGTACTGTAGTCTACTCAAGTACTCATAAATATGAATGCTACACAAATATTAGTCAAATCAAAGTACGGTGAATAGAACCCTGTTATATCTGAAAGAACCAGAATGAAGTGTACAGACGGGAAAAACATGTAACTTATTAAAACAGTTCTACAAACCAAACAGAAGTAACCTCATAGCAAAAAAAATTATATGAGAAGGAACATTACAAGGTTCTACCGTATCACGTTATTCAGTAGTGTATTAGATCAACAACACCTAATTTACACCATTCATAAATGTAACATCGCAAACTAAAAAGGGTTCTAAGAGGAACTCCTTAAGCTATATCAAGACCATTGTTTCATACAATAACCTACTGTTGCTTAGTAAAATAATAATAAAAAAGTCAAACAGCACGTGTCAACATACAAGGTATAAACCAAGTTTCATTCAAACTGGTGTAGATACAACTAATATAATGTTATGTAGCAACAAGTACAGCAGTACTGCCGGAGGTTTACCTGTTGTACCAGAATATTAAGAAGTATATAAGGTTATGTAAATTTTAAATTTGTTATTTTTTTCCATTATGCATTGGACGAATAATATTAGTTTTCAACGAGGTGATGGTTTGCATATTTATTTCTGGATAGACAAAGCTAGCAGGAGTGTACATCCCTTCACGCCCCGCAGCCTCTCATTACATGAGTGGTCGACCTACCCCAGCGGACCACCCCAACAGACAGTACAAAAGAGTGAGCGAGAGCCAGCGAAGTCAATTGCTCATAGAGAGAAGCAACTCACTTGCTCTCTCTTCCTTACTCCAACAGAGAAACAGTTGTCAAGTCGCCACTACAACAATTATCACTGCTAGGTTACAGCATTGCTAACAATATATTTTTATGCCTCATCTACGCTACAGCTCTTCGGCTAGGGAGACAAGCGACCACCTGACCCCTTCCTGAAGAGCCCTCACTACCATGAGTGCCCTTCGTCAGCCAGCTGTACAACCTTTCTAGCCTACGAGCCAGTTCCTGAGACGTCGAGATGCGCACTCTATTCTTTTCAATTCTCATACTGTTGGCTTTTCAATTTCTACTTTCCATTTTCTTAAGGCTCCTGTATCCCAGAATCTCTTCGGATCACCCCAAGAATTTATTTGTCCACATTAAGTCCTTTTACGTCTTGACAGAGGTGCCCAGCTTGCGGACGTCCCTTACCTTTACTAACACTCTCTGTAAGTGGCACATCACCTGTGCACCTCCTGGGGCAGTGAACGGGTGTTTTTGATTTTGAAAGTGAAAGTCTGTAAACAGAAAGACATTACGCACCATACTGGTGATCCCAGGGGATACCGGCTCGTTTCCTTCTCAACAATACAAACTATCCACCGTCTATAAATATGCCTAGACCGTCTGGGAGAAAACTGAAGACCAAGCAGGAGTTTGCCAAATTGGTTAAAAGTGCTCTAGAGGTCAAGGATCCTGTGACTGGGGCTTACTGGATCGAAAGGTAGGTTGCTGCCATCGCCAGAAGAGGCACTCTCTCACCTCAACGACCATGCAATTATACATAAAGTCCTGCAATCTGCCAACATGACCTCCATCCCTCTTTCCCTAACCGTTACCACAGATCTAACATCTTACCCCTGCCCTCACTTTCTGAACTTCTGGTGCAACTCCTACCTTCAGTATCATTGTGCAATCCAGTCTGGAAGATCAACATCCCCATTGTTGCATCTATCTACTCTTCTCCTAATCCACCAGCTACTACTGTTGAAACTACACCACTTCATCCCTAATTGTCTAAACCTTCCATGAAGCATTAGTTTTCCACTCTGCAAACCATGAGGTGGGGAGAGTCCTAAGAATGATATGGAAAAGCAAAGTCTGGAAGCAGGTTGATACCCAGGTTAGGATCTTGCCATGCTACAACTGCACCCGTCACCAATTACCCCTACATCATGTTGTTATTCATTTACAAGAGTGTTAATAAGCAAGACAAATGTGACTTAAGGTCTCTACCTATGTTTGTGAAGAACATATGTCTGGGAGGTAGGTATGTCCAAGGTTGTACGGTGGAGCATGCGAAATGTGGAGAGTAGGAAGACAAAACTGACCAGTTAGAGGATAGAGTATGTGAGCAAGAAAAAGTGTCGTTTTATTATTCACCTGCTTTGTGTAAACTTGTGAGGTCTGTAATTAGGAATATCAAGTGTGACCATGATTCAGTATACCAGTGGTGCTTTAAAAATAACTCAATCCATTAGACAAAAAGAACATTAATTGGCTCCTGTAGAATTTACAATGACTGCAGTAAAGTGACTGTTCTAGATATACAGTTAACTAGAGTGAATATTCCTCTGTTGAAAGAGGTGAGAACTTTTAAGTGTTATTTTCAATTAAGCACATTTGTTCTGCCATTACATGCCAAATAAACGTCAGTACGTCACTAACACTCCCTCTTTTTTACATATTGCGACATGGTAAATAGCGATATTTTGCAACATTCAGCCGCTAAATTGTAATGTATACTGAATTCCTGTTTTCGATTTTTGTTTAACCTAAAAGCACTTGCATCACATTTCACCTCACCTTGCCAAACTAAACTAGTTACCTATGGAGGAGTGACGACGGCTCCACAGCCAATACTGGCGTATAAAAACAACTGTTATTGATCGTAATGACTGAATACTTATGTGACCAGCTGAAAACTTTGGGGGGTGATCATTCAATTAATACTCGTTATAAAAAGACATTTCAATGATTCCCAAATTTAAAACTCTGGTATACACGAATTCTTATACAGTCTCAGTTGCGTGGCTGTGGAATTATTTACCTGTGGAGATAAGAAACTCGACAACACTAACCAAGTTTAAACAGAGAGCTATCTAGGATATCAATATGGTGCGCCGGTGATTCCTAAACGAACCAGCATGACTAGGTAGTATTTAACTTTCTTAAATTTTTAGTGGTTTAAGTAAATTTTTATATATTTTATTGAACTCTAATATCTTGCAGCCTATATTGTCTGCAGTTTGTCTATGTATTTCATTGGACTGAATTCAATTTTTTACATGTTTCAAGTTTAGTTTAGGTATTTCCCTGCAGGTTTTTGTGAGTTTTTCAAATTTTTATACTTTTCAGTTTTTTGTTTACTGATGGCTGGTTACCAAAGGTGAATGGTTAGCTTTATAACTGAGTGAGCTATTCATATTATAGCAGTGATATTCACTTATATATAAAGTTCTTAAGAGGGTGTGGTACATAATTCAACGCTGTAAGCATTAATCTATAACTGTAGGTTTCTTTTGGCCAATTTGCGAAAATTAAACAGTAGCAATCCTAGACAATAATTTCAGCCGTTTTAAACAAAATTGTTTCCAGTGTTACAAACTTCTGAGGCACAATCTCTGACGCCGGAACCTCATGCATTTAACTGCGGCACAAAAGATCACGCGCAACGAATTAGTAATTATTGATAAATATTTACTCATAAAGTTAGCAAATGCCTTTACCTAGGATTTTCATTGAGTATTTTATCCATATTGGCTTCGAAAAAAACAAAGAAATCAATCAATGTTTTTGCAGCGTTCGATGTTTTCAGCATTTATTTATCTACCACGCACTCTTAATTGAGAAGTATAATCAGCCACAACATAAATAGATTTTAGATTTATTTTATAACAATTGCATACCTAATATATATTAGCGAACACAATTTACTTAATTGTCTGACTATAACTTCACTAGTTTACGTTGATATAAGTAATATAATAATTGTATATATGTAAGAAACTGCAATTTAGTCTTAACTTCGCTAAATCAAAGGCAAAACACACAAATTTCTTTAACTGAAGATAAACACTATCTCAAGAATGGCATCATCTCTAATCATGACGCTAGGTGTTGCTGCTAAGTAAGAATATCAGTGTGAGTGTGAGCAAAAGGTAGCCCAAAGCACCAAATTATTTTCAACGGGGCCGAACATAAGTTGTCTCAAAGAAAGAACATTATTGTACATTAATTATGGCTCATACATGTATTAGACTAAGAAAACTAGGCTGTTTCCAGTTAATTAGAGAAATTTTTGCACCCAATATGTTTACTGGTGTTTTAATCTTTTTAATAAGGACATTACCTTACATTATAATTTGTCTTTTACTATACTCTGTCCACTCTAAGGTTGCAGCAAAAATAAAAATTGCTAACGAAATAAGTCTAAACAATTTAATTATATCTTCATTCCTCACACTTTGACTGTGCAGCAACACAGTTCCCTTGTATTTTCCAATTTTTCAAATGAAATTAATGCTGCACAAAAATTTTACTGCCATTCACTTGAATGAATTAGCTGCAACCTTAGAATGGATAGAGTATAACACATTCCTCTCTAAACCACAAATTTACTTCATTAAATACGCAACAATGTACTAAGTCCATGGCAGGACTTCATTCTGCAGGGGAAAACATGTGTGAAAGTGTAATGGTAACAACATATTTGCAGTATCAACAGGTTGTTACACAACGTCTTTGATATTTGCCGTGGAGACAACAGCATAAAACCATCGCAAGTAATAGTTGGCTCACAAAGTTCTGATGGACTCGAGAGTGACAAGTCAATGTATGTCTCGCGAGCATGCTCATGAAGCTGGGAAATTATGTCTAGTAAGACATGGATTTTATTATGCTCGTACTTCAAAAATTCACAAACATACATCTTGAAAAGTTAGAAAAAAGAATTTCATTTACCATAAAAATTATTACTCCTGTGTAAGACATTGAGGACTTAGCCTGTTAAATACTTAACATACAGAGACATGTCGCTCCAAGAAGCTACACTATATAATTTTCTTAACATCTGCGGGCATAAATAATGGATTTAATGTGGCAGGTCTTTGAAGGGACAGGCACAGAAGATTAATGTGGCAAATTGTTTGAAATAACTGAAGTGATTACGGAATTTGAAGAACAACATAGCCGAAGCAACAAGTTTCTCTGACAATGGAAAAAAAATTTTGGCAGAAGGTAAAGCCAAAAAACAATTGTTAGTTTTTGTATACTCACTGTGAAGAATAAAGAAAAGAAAAAATAATCAAAGTTGGTGTCTTCACACACAAAGCTATAAGACTGAAAATTCACAAGTTTTATGCAACTAGAAAAACAGTGCCAACATTAAATTAATTGACTAAAGTATTACGAGATGATGGGGGTCTTAAATTACAGCAGAAAGTATTTGCATAATTGATTGAAAATTTGGAGTTTAGGGGGGAGATTCGACAGTATTGATACAATAATAGAAATATTGTACATGTGACTTACCATACATGCATTTAACACAGCGTTAATTCTTGTTGATAGTCAAGCATTGAAGTAGGTGTAACAACTGATCGGCAAGAAACCACATTTGATCATTAGACAAGCTGGGGGGAAAAGGAATGGTTTTAAATGTATTACTGGGGCCGCAGTGACCGATTGGTGAGACTATTTGCCTCCCACCAAGGCAATCGGGGTTCGAATTCCTGGGGTGTCTGTCCCCGGACTTTCACATGTGGGAATCATGCTGGACGATGCTGTTGGTGGGGCAGGTTTTCTCGGAGATCCCCTGCTTTCTCCAACTTTTCATTCCGGTGCTGCTCCATACTCATCCCCCTTACCAGCACTAAAGAAACTGATGTTAAGCGCTGACCAAAATCTCTCACTCAAATGTTTCACTGAATTTCAAATCAAAGCAAAATCTGGAGACTATCATGATGATAAGAAAAACAAAAATTTTTCCACCTGGGTGAAATAAAATTTACTACCTAATTTAACTGAAAATAGTGTCATAGTTCTATACAATGCCAGCTACCACAATGTTCAAGTAAATAAAACGCCTACTTTCGCTACTGTAAAATCTGGCACTCATACTTGCTTAAAATCCAACCACATTTAATACTCTACTGTCCATAGCATATTTAATAATTTCTGTTAAAATCCCACCACCATGAAAACACTTGAAATAAAAATAATTCAGGAATTTAGCCATGATGCAATTCATTTACAACCGTACCATGCCAATTTAAACGTAACTGATCTGGTGTGGTGGATATTCAGGCAAAAATTTGTTAGACTATATCTACATCTCTGAAAAACAAATCCAAAATGTGAGAAATTATTTGATTTGTGATAAATGTTGTGAACCACATGAAAAAAAAGCAGCAAGATATTTTAAGAATGATGCAATAAAGAACATCTAAGGGCCGGTTTCACCACACAAGATTAAAGAATATTATCGAGATTAAGTAGTAAAATATCTCGATTTTCAGTCACTTATGTTTCACCACACACTTAATCTCGATTTTCTTGGGTTATCGAGATTAAATAGTAAACCCTCCAATTTCGGCCGATTTTAGTCACATTATCGAGATTAACTCATAACATATGTTGTTTGTAAA
>PNEQ01128310.1:0-18647 GCA_003012365.1 Medauroidea extradentata
TATTTTGTGACCGCAACACAAACACGTAAGATGAGAGAATGTATTAGATATATGTTACAAAACACTAGCCGTATCGACGTGAAAACGAGTGTAAGGTGTAGGTTTTTCCCTTAGATCCGGGCTCGGCTGGACGGTCGCTGCGCCGCGGTGACGTCAGCAAGCCACCCTTGAAGTACCGTTACTTAAACCGGCTCGCTCGCACGCAATCGGCTCGACCGTAAATAACAGCTGTGGATACACTTGAATACGTCGGTGAAAAGAAAATATGAAACAGCATTGTGTAGGTTTAAAGTTGTTCAGCGAGTGCGTTATCCAAGCTTATTAACAATGATCAACATCTTGATGTTTGTAATTGTTTACTGTTGATGAACAAATTGAAACTGAGTACTGACTCCCTCTCCATGCACGTTGGTGAAGTGTGTAAATAACTCGCGCACAGAGTAGAATCATTATACAAGCAGATTATTTTCACACAGCGAGCCGAGCTAGAAAGCGAAAGAACTACGAAACAAAGGGAGTAGTGTTATCATCACGTCCCATCTGCTGAGTGAGCGAGCGTCAGGAGCTGTGACTACGTAGTGGTCAAAAGTGGCACAAGTGACGCAGCAGACGCGTTGTTTATGTTATTTTTGAGCTAACCCGTTTCCAGATAGGTCCTTGCGCACACAAATCATCGTACACGTGTGTGTGATCTCTCGCTACCAAGACAGGGGTCTCAGGAGGCAAACAGCTTTGTCAAAACGTATGTTGTGCCAACTAGAATTACCGTTGTCAGTGAAGTTTGTGCCTGATGTGTTGAAGAAAAGCCATAGATGTCAACCAATGTAGCCTATGTGCCTATTGAAATAAATTACTATTTCAGTCAACAACATTGCGACACGCCCAGAGTATCATTTATTCAAAATACGTCATTCTATTTAAAAAATATTACTATTTCAATAAACTTTCTTGCAAATAACTTCCAAAAACGGTCATTGTGGGCGCAAGAATCTATATTGCCGGCGCCGTTTTTGCTTAATTTTGAGACAAAGAAAGGTCACATATCTGCTTACAGTGTTACCTATTTATTCAAGATACTTCACTGTACTGAAAAATATTACTATTTCAATAAACTTTGTTGCGCTATTCTTGCAAATAACTTCAGAAAACGGTCGTTGCGGGCGCAAGAATCTATATTGCCGGCGACGTTTTTGCTTAATTTTGAGCCAAAGAAAGGTCATACATCCCGTCCAGTGTATCTATTTATTCAAAATACGCCTCTGATACGATAGCACGCAGCTAGACATCTGCCATCTGCTTGCCTGCGTGTGACGGCATTTCAGACACACATGTTGCTGTGTTGCCGGCTTGCTACGTCTTCTACTGCTGGTACCGACTCGCAGTGTGCTAGGCGCGCTCAGCTGCACACTCTACTTTTGGCAATGCTAATTTCGGAAATTATGTAGTAATGATACGCAGATGTTTACAAGTATTAATGCACGTGAAATAAAAAATGTTTATCTTACATGTTTATGTAGTCTCGGATATCAGTCGATCCACCGATACCTAAATATTAGGAGTTGCATCGGATATCGGCCGATCCACCGATACGGCTAAATATCGGCAGTATCGGAAATCGCCGATATGGATCGGCACAGCACTAATTTCTGGTGCATTATTGATGGAACAAGCAAAATAGTTTTACGCTGAACTCAAGCTGCCATTCACGTGCGACTACTCCCATGGTTGGTTGTATAGATTCCAGCAATGCCATGGCATTTCAGCTTTCAAGCTGAAAGGTGAATTGCTTTCTACCGACACTGAAGCAGCAGAAAAGTTCGTCAGTGACTTAGCAAAATTAGTTTCTGAAGAAAACTTTCTCCAGCACAAATATACAACGCAGATGAAACTGCCATCTACTGGTGTTGTATGGCACGGTCGAGTCTGTGCACAGCTGATGAACAGCACAGCGGAATGAAGTATAGATCGCATCATTGTGCTGGGGCGTTCTAATGTGGCAGGAACACACCGAGTTAATTAAGTTAGTGATTGTTGCAATATTGTTCATCCCTAGAGCACTGAAAGATATCAAGGTCATGCCCTTTAAATATAAAGCCAGCATCACTGCCGACTTGATTAAAGAGTGGTTCAGTAGCTTAGTTTGGCAAGCTCGTAAACACTGCAAAAATATTGGTTTGGAGCCGAAATAAAAGATTGTGCTCCTCTGTGACAATTGTTAAGCACATTTCCCAGCAGAAACACTGGACAAAGAAAATGTATGTGTTGTTTTTCTGCCACCTAACTGTACCCCACTGATACAGCCACAGGATCAAAGAATCTTACAATCACTTAAGTGTCTGTATCTTAAGGAGTTCCTGCAGTTTTTTTTGTCCATTTTAAATATTGGGAAAACGGTATCAGAAATCAAGAGAGAATATAATTTACGTGATGTGATTTTGGCACTTGCACGAGGTTGGGACATCATTCCCAATTCAGTTTTACACAAGGCGTGGTATAAACTTTGGCCAACCTTGGCAACCAGCAATGTGACAGAAGTTGAAGAAAGAGAAATTGAAGATTTTATAGGGTTTGAAACAAAAACAGTGAACAAGTTGCAGTATGTGAAGAGTCATCAATCCTGAAGTAACCTGCTTGAAGAAAATGTTATGGAGTGGCTTCATGTTGACGTTGGTGTCCCTGTCGTCCATCATTTCACCGACCAAGAAATTATTGAATCGGTGACAGGTGCAGAAAATAATGACAATGACAGCACAATAACAATGAAAAATCACCTGCGAAAATCTCACCGGAAATGTGTCTACAATATGTAGAAGGCTTAAATATCCACCATGCAGCAGCGCAGCTGCTTTACAGACCAGTAAACCATATCTCTACGTGATACAAAAGCAGTTGTTAAGTGAGAAGCCAAAACTGAAACAACGTCTGACGTACATTTTCACACAAATAACGGCCTCTACAACGAGCACTGAAGTGAATGATGCAACATCCAGCACAAGTGGTACAGAAGCCCTTCACGTTACGTACTCAGACATCAGTGATAGTGATTAAATCTGGCAGACATCAGCTATTTTTTTTGTTACTTTTTTTCAGTCCGTCTATAACAGTGTAAAAACATAATTTATTTTGTGTTGTGTTCCTAGGTTAACTTTATATGTATGTGCACATAAAAATGAAGCTGTGGTGGTAATCAAGAATATAGTCAAATCTCTTTAATACAAACCTGAAGGGACCAAAATTCTTGCTGCTTGTAATAAACAAATTTGTATCATCAGGTGTGTGCAAAAACATTTAATTGTTTCAAAAAATTTAGTCACTCAGTTTATTCCCACAAATCAAACATTTTTATAACCACAATTAATACCATTAACTAGATGACTTTATACTACATTGTTTTATTTATACAGAAAAATTTTATTGTACATTTCAGTTATTGTTTAATTTTTCACCACATTCCAAGGGGATCAAAAATCACTTTGTATTAATGAGCATTTTGTACTATCAGGGTTTGTATTAACGAGGTTCCACTGTAATCACATTTGCGTTAAAATGACATGCGTATCATTACATATATGTCAGTGGTACAAGACATTCCAGCGACGGAAAGACAAGAAATGAGATATGGCAACACACGTTACTTTGTTAATCGCACGTCACTTCAACGCAAGAGTGAACCCGTCCTAAATTGCACAACTTAACGTCAGTAAGTGCACATGTTTGTCCATTGCGCTTAAGTGAACACAAGTGTGAACCCAGCCTAACTTTCTGTGTACGACACAGCAAGTCACATCTGATCTGTGTCAGTGATCTACATTTCAAATGTCGACAGGCGAGTGAGGGAAAAAAAGAGGCGGGGAAGTTAAGCAGCTGGCTGTTGAGAGCAAGATGGCACGAGATGGTATACGGCGTTGCCAGATGGTGCTCGTGAGGGAGTCTTTAGTAACCTTCAGGGAGGTATGTGTAACCATGGAGAGCATGAGATGTTCCCCGAAGAGGCTGTTAGATTGCAAGGTGTCCTGAGGGGAGTGGTTCCCTGCTGAAGATGCACGATACAATCCTAGAAGCTAGGTGCGCAAAATTCTCACTTTACTTACTATAGAGAGGGTTTAGGTGTAAAACCACTCGCCTAGAATAATTTCCGCAGAAGGCGGCATTTCCTCTCTGAAATATCTGATATTAAGAGGTCGCTTTCACACATGAGTTACTTTTATACACAAATGAAACAAATAAATAAATTGAATGGCGTTATTATTTCGCAAAGCACAAGTTCACTTTACACTGACTGTACAATATCGGTAAATACACTGGTCCATACACTTAACACACGGGTTCATACAATTTCTACACTGGTTTATATAATTTCTACACTGGTTTATACAATTTCTACACTGACCGCATGGTCTTTCTAATCTGGAGCCTTGGAAATTGTCACAGCTATATCCACTTCCGGTGGAAACTAGAGATGTGTCACGTGGCATCAACTCCCCCCGATAGGGTGCGTTCCTTACACTGATCGCACTGCTAGGAATAGGTGTCTCCTTGAGCAATTTAGTAGGTAATGGAATAGATGGGACTGGCTTCGGCTTCCTTACCAGGCAGCAACCCACAGTTAGGTATTTGGATAGTTGAGAAGGTTGGGAGAGCAGGCTTCGGCTTCCTTACCAGGCAGTAACCCGCTATGAAGGAGAGGTGGTCGGTTAGGTTTTCTTGGGGGGGGAGACCCGAGTCCTAGACTGACTGATTTTGCTAGGCGAACGCTCGCCTTATATACCCTGGAGGATGGCTGAAAGTACCGTTAGTGGGTGGTGAAAATGGCCGCCGCTGTATATTTCCCGCTACTTGGCCAAAAATTACGTTCATGCATTAAAACTTTCCTGCGTGGCCGTAAAAATGTCCGTGTTACCACAAGAATATAAATAAAACATAAAACAAGCACTCAAAATTAATATTACGTTTACAAACAATTATGATACACATTTACTCTTTTCAAAGACTATTAATTGCTGCCTGGTGTTGTTTGCATAGCGTCCATTTGTTTGTTTACATTGTTATGGCGGGCGTAAATATATACATACAAAACTGTTAATATAAACACTTTTAACCTTTAAATATTACGTTTTTACGGCAACACGGCTCACAATAAGGATTTAGGTGACCCCTTGGGCAAAAACAAGGTAGGCCTAACATTTAAGTATTTACAAAATGTGGGGCCGAGCGTAAAATATATATGTACTAGCACCTTTAAGGGGTGCGTCATAGTTACTGTACTGTGCTACAAATGTTCAGTAATATGTAGATACAATGTAAAGTAAAATTCATTGAACAGTGTAGACACCATGTTTCCTATACGTACATATTACGTTGATACAAGCATACCTAACTTGTTTACAAACAAAAAATCTGTTGTTTTATTCTAACAATTAAAATAACCAAACTGGTTCATCCCCAGATCAGTTCAGATAAGCAAGGGTACATTGCGATTGTAACTCCGGACAACTTGACCATTTGGTACAAGAGTCTTTCAAAGTTAGGAGTTAGTGTCTTGTGGAAGGGTGTGAAGGGAGTGTGGTCAGATAAGTTCTATGAAGTGTATATCGTGGTGGGTCTGTGTTGTGTTTCATCTGGAAACATAGTAGGTCCGTAAAATGAGCTGTATACTGGGCCAGAGATAATCTAAGAATAGTTCTATAGATAACATATTTTCTAGAAATGTGCCAGTCGATTCTTCTATTCCTCGATACCTTCGATTCTCATGGTATCGAAGGATCGAGCATCTTCAGGTAGAATCAAGTGAAAAAAGTTGGAACTTTTTAGGTTAAAACACAATTCAAAACATACGTGCAGTACAATCTCGGATTTAAAAAATTTCGTATTTGAATCACAACAGCGCACAGTACACATTTAAACACAAATCGTTTACAAATCAGGTCCAAAAATTATTTACAAAAAGGCAACACTCCGGTGCTTTGTTATTTGTTACCAACGATCACATATGTCTTAACCACGAACGTCAATAGTAAACAAACATATCTTCCATAGATGTGATGCACGCATGCAGCACTTCAATCAAAATGGTTGACGTATCAGATTTTTAGACATGACCGTGGTCTTAGAAGTACGCATTAGCAGCATAAATGGGACTTCGGTGTTGACTGGTTGTACGTATCTAATCTACTATTCTATGCTGTAAAATTGTTTATTTTCGGTCCGTGTGGATTGTCAACGGTTAGCGATGCAGATGAATCCCTGATGTATTTTGTACTACCGTTGAAAAGTCGTTTTAGTTGCTTACCGATTTCAATCTTACTCGATCATCTCGCGACGCGAAGTTGGTTATGGTTGTGCAGAAGTATTTTGTATGTTCTGTTTTAAAGTAGGGCTTAACTGACTGCTAATTAAAAATAGTTTATTTACTGTGTTTTCTATGATTTTGCGAGTACCGATACACTCGCTGAGATGCCTGATCATCCAGAGGAATTTTAAAAAGTAAGGCATATCACTAGTTTTATTTATTAAGGTTAGACACGTGGAATCAAAGGGAATCAAGAATCGGAATCGAGATTATGGAATCGTCCTATCACTAATATTTTCCAATACCGTTATGGTGATACCAGTTATCTGTTCTGATACCCCGATGTCTGGTAATGCAATTGTCTTTTCCTACCCTCCCCCCCCCCCCCCACCAATATCACTATTGCTTTGCACAAAATGAACAATATTAAAAAATATTAAAATGAAGGGATTTATCAGATTTATCTGCAGTATTTATAGGTACACTAAAACCCTGTTAAGAAATTTGTTGTGGGGCACAAAGAAATTGGGCGTACTAACCATATATCTTATTAAAATATTTAAATTACATGTGTTCATATAGACAAGTTGCAAAACTACATATTTAACTTATTAAGAAACTTCTTAAATGTGGACGTAAACAGTGTAGGCACGAGGCAAGAGAAATTCAAGACTTGGAGAAATAGCTTAGAAAAGGCTGTACTACACTTAAATGAGCAAATGTGCATGCGCCAAAATGATGCGTCTGTAGTACAGCTTCCATTTAGATCATAATACGGTGTAGTAACGGAAGGAGTAGGCTGGCCGGCTTGGCACAGGCAGCATCGCTTCACAATTTTCAAACTGTTAACTGCCACATTTTTTAACAGATTTTCTTAATTTTTATTTTTAATATTATGCCTTGCCAAGTAATAACTGCTACTCTACAACTCATGTTTTAGCTCCGTGAACTAGATAATATATTTAAAAAGTACTCAGTGTAATTCCTCACAATTTTTTCCCATAGAATTTTGTTATTTTTTGAGGATTCCTATGAGTTATGCCCATTTCAGGCAGCACACACAGACGGGCAACAAGTATGCTCCGTCAAACTGGTTCGTCCCGAGCAGGGATTCTCAGACAACACCAGGCCCACGTTAAAACACATAGAGACAATACAGGGCAAATGCTCCACCATAAGGAAATACAAAATCATGTTTTACAAATATGATGCGTGTATTGTACGAACGTTACAGGCGTGTGTGGCAATTAGTTACAATAATAAGATATATTTTAATAGACAGAATTGATCAATTAAATTACAAGAAAAACAGAGAAATTCAACTTATATTACCAAAGCTCCATCTCTCATGTCACATCGACACTCCGCCAGCCACGCACAGCAAAATGAAAACGGAAGGAAGCTAATGGGGGATAGCATGCGACTTACCGAACTGGAAGCGAACCTCCATAATGTGCGACCCAACAAAGCACAACAGACGAAACACTTACACCAAACTACGTGCGTGCCGACCAAGTGTTGAGGTAGCAGGGGGAGAAGGAAACCTTCCCAAGGCTGCGACAGGACACTAACTGACTCGGAGGCAGATGGCAGAGCGCCAGGTGAAGGTAGGGGAATAAGGAGAGAGCAGTGCAAGAAGGGAGGGGAGGCGACGAACGAGTCGGAAGATGCCCGAGCTGGGCCGAAGGCCGGAAGGGGCATGCGCTCACTTCAAATAGGGCACAAGGGCCGATGTCACACTGTTTGGGCACAGCGCAGAGTGTATCCGTAAAATCGCTACCTTCATTAAATCCAGAGTTCGTAAAATTGAGGGTCTAGTGTAACATTTACAATCTTTCGGGATCAGGCAGAAAGGGTTTTTTGTAGCGGATTTTTCCAACTGTCCTAAACAGTCTCTTGGAAAGAACGGTGGATGGGAGGGTAAAAAAATACATTTTTGACAACTTGGAAAGTCTTGGTAATTGCTTATTGTCCCTCCAGTAGTGATGGTGGACTGTGGGGGGTGCCATTGGTTCTTGCAAGTACTCTGTGACTTCTATGTAAGCACTACGTTCTGCATCAGATGGTAATAAAGTGACACAAATAAACTGGGTATACAGGCCCCACAATCAGGTGTCAGAACAATGCAGACTTTTAAGTAAAGAAGGGCTTAATTAGTTCTTTCAGAAGTTCTCACTTAGCATTAACAGCTTTTACAAATTGAAATTCCTTTTTCTTGACTCATGGAAACCCAATTATTGAATTCATTGAAGTGTAAATAAAGCATTACAAGTAATATGAGTGCATTGTTGCTGTTGTTTGACAATGATTTCCATTTTACTTTTTTTTAGTGTCCACATTATGTTGGAAGTTATAGATCCAACTATAGGTCACTGAAGGTAATATCAATATAGATTAGTCGGTATCATTGATTGGGTGATTGATGACATTAAAGTGTGTGTTTACTGCTCTTCTGGGAATTTTCATGAATATTTCACAAGTTTTGATATTTAAATAAATGGTAAGATAACCTTATGTTTTAGTACATATGTAGATATAGATGTTAACATTTAATTTAACAATAAGTCATATATTTGCAGATTAAAAATATGTTTTAATTGTGAATGTAAAAGAACCTGTAAATACAATCCCCCAACTAAGAACTTAAATTTTTTCTCTCATATGTTAGTTTCATTAGTTTTGTCACCATGGAATTAACTGGCCACAAACTATGAATATAGTTTGGAAGAATAAGTTCACAATATATTCACTGATATAAGGTTACCTAGAAATGAAGTTTCAAATACTATACAAAAAAACATTAAATGACCTACTTACCAAATACAAATTGATATAAGGAATTGTTTTGCTAGTGTCCCCACCTGAATTTTTAGGTGTTATAAAACAATGTACAGTGGTACACCCATATCGAAGCTTTCATGATTGAACAATAATTTTCATTTACACGTGTTACCAATACAAACAATGTACAGTAAACCCCTGATCTAAGGACATAATTTTCAGGAACAGTGGAAAAATTAATACAGTAAACCCTCGTTTTATCGGACCTCCATTCAGCGGATTTCGTATTTAACGGACAAAATCTGGCAATACAAAATTATTCTACCGTCGTGTCTACTTGTATCATGCAGCATAAGACCTACCTGGTTATTGTGCTTTGGTAAGTGACATCAGGCGCGTGCACAGATAGCCGCGTAAGACGGTAAGCAGAGCTAGTCAATCTCTCATCAGTGTTTTGACATGTCCGGACAAGAACAACTGTCGTGTGTACGTGAGTTTTTAACGCAGTTGATGTACGTGATAAAGATTATGTGTTTTTTAAAATGAAATAGTGTCTGCAACAGGACAGAAAATAGAGTATCTTTGATATCAAGCAAAAAATTTGAACTAATATAAAAGTTAGAAGGCCGGTGTTTTGGTAGTAAAGTTGTGTGATGATTATGGTGCGAAGAAACAAACCGAGTCGGACATTTGTAAAGCAAAAAACTAGTTAAATAGTTATGTGTTGAAATATGATGTTGAACAAAAAAAATGGCACTGTTGGAGCCAGGAAACACGTGAAACTTGCTACCGCATCTTCACACGAGGCAATGTATGTTCAACAACGCTCGTGTGGTGTAAATGTGCGAGGTGTAGAGAGATTAAATCTGCTGCGGACAAATTAGCGTAACTCATGCCTTTCTCACGCTCAGCATTTCCGTCCCTTGCTCTTGAGAAATTCTTGAGGCGGCGGCTAGATTATTATCTCACAGACACTGTATATGTACAATGTTTTGGTGAGTTTTGGGGAAAAGTGAATTTTTTAATGTATGTGTAACTAAAGTTGGTATATTTCTACAGTGTCCTACAATGTTTTGTTGAAAAGTGAATTTTCTTAGTGTATCTGAATGTTTGGGATACTGAAGTTGCTAAAATGTTATTGTTTCTGACATTTATTAATTTTTTTATGTATGTAAACATGTAAACCAACTCTATTGTTTATCTCATGTATATTTTTATGACTAAAGTTGATATATTTCTACAGTATTTCTAGGTATGTTTTAGGTACGTTTTAGATTGTTGATATTTTCCTGATGTCTTAATTTACCTTATAAGCTATAGATGTTCAAATAACAGTTTGAAACTTCTTTTACTCTTTGTTTATGAATTAAAAAGTGAAATACAAATGAAATTTCTAAGGATTTTATACAGTAATATTAAGTTGCATGTTTGATATATTATATTCTTATAGTTTACTCAATTAAATGTCATATAATTATTTGTAAGGTTTTCTACATCATGTAGAATACTCTGGGATTTCTACTGGTTTTATACAACGTATAATACATGTTTTCTACATTGTGTGTAATACGTGCCCAACACATACCTCGCTCTGTCATCCCACGACTGTTAGAGAGTTCACTACTATCATTTTCTGATGCTGTAAGATCTAGCCGTTCTTTTTTTTACCAAGTTAACTTTGGCAACTTAAAACTTTTCCTTGCAAGTACTGTAAACGTAAAACATGTCAGATGTGGATCGAGCAGAGTAGCATGCAATTAATCCTAAACTGTTTTGTAGTGCCATTTGAGTGAATGAAGCCAGAAGATCATTGTGTATATTTGAAGATTCATACAAAAAGTTACGGTTTTTTATAGTTCTTTCATGGTAGCATTCAGTATTGGTCTCGCCTCAGAAATGGTAACCGAGGATGAACTTACTGTGAGTGTTGCCTTCTCAAACATTTCTGAGATGTCTGCAATAGCAGACAGCATTTTCCATTGTGTAGCTATAAATTCAGCAGGTATGTTCAAGTCAGTACTTGCAAACAAAAGAAGTCGCTTCTGTAGTAATTTTACCATATGAAGAGCAAAATGCCACCTCATCAGCTGATGTTGGAAAAGTCGATGCTGTGGAACACCCAACTGCAACCTGGGCTGCATGGACAATTTTGTTGCCTGGGTAGAGTGACGAAAGTGACAGACTATCCGGTAACAAGTGGCATTGGAAATATGCTTTGCATTGAATGCTCCGTCTTTCACGACCAACAGGAAAGTGTGATGAAAGCAGAAAGTGTGTTTAAATCCACCTTAGTCCACTGCACAAATCATGTTTCTACCTTTATCTTGAACAGTAGAAAATTTTCCTCTCAAACCTCATGAAGTTGGCAATATTCAGACCAGAACGGCTAATTTCTGAAATGATACAAAATCCCCACGGAAATATGCCTGAATGTGAAGTTCTTATCAACAAGGTACACTGTGAGATATAGGCAGTCATGGTTTCTTGCAGGTGCCCACATATCTGTTGTAACAGGCACTCGATGCTTCACCTAGTAAACTTCTTACTTTCATACGAACTTCTTTATAGTACAACTGTGGAATTATAGCTGCTGAAAAATGCTAGCGACTGGGCCAGAAGTTCAAGTAAAAATACAAAACCTTTATCTTCCTGGATTGAGAAGGATTGATTGTCCTCACATGTCATGCAGATGTTGGATGTTGTAATTTTTTTTTCTCCTTGGGTCATTAATTACAAATTTTGTCATTTTATCAATGAATGCCTTCAAAGTTTGCTGTAAGTATATTGGTTTGTTTTCTTCTGCTGTATGACTGTGTGAAGCTGTTAGCACTGCGGCAAATATTACGTCAGAGTCTGATCCTTCAATTTCCTAACACTTCCCGAGGCTTTTGTGCTTCAGATCACTTCAAATTCGTGAAAACATTGCAGGTGCTTGGACATATTTGTGGTTGTAAATGACTTTCCACCTCTTGAAAATTTAATTTTATAAAAATTATTAATTGCAAAAATACTGTCATTCTCCACTATGGGAAAATATGCCACACCCTGCTGCACTTTTGCTTGTTTGTAGCATTTGTTCTATCAGTTTATTATTCACGTTGATAACCACCAATAATAAAGCTGTTATGAACTTCTGTAGTAACAAAAATAAGTAAGGTTAACTAACATCTCCAGTAAGTATGCGTGCTGCTACTTAATGCCATTTTGTCACAAATACTTAAAAAAAAAAATACATCTCATTACTATATCATGCTAATGTGGTTTTTGTGGTGCAATCTCAGCAGCTAGACGAGAATCGAATCTATTAGAATATGGTCAAGAATCAAGGCAGTTTACCTCGATTATGCCCATTATCGTAAGAATCAATGAGTCAAGAATTGAATTGTCCCACCCCTAAATCAGAATATAGTACTGTATCAATTGTTCAGTACGTCACAAGACCCTGAATTGCTTACAGGCTTTTTAGACATAAACCGGTTGTAAGTTGGTTGTGTCCCCGACCCACATTTTCAATTTTTTTTGTATCTGTTATATGCTATTTTTTTTTGTATGAAGTGTCAATTTAAGGTAAATTGTGAAACAATGTGTTTTCAGAGAAGTTGTGTGTTATAAAGAGGGATGTGATGGCAATCTAGTGGTATTTTACTAATTACGGCCTTGGGAAATTATCATAAGACAAGTTGGGAGGCTGTGAAAACCAGTGTTATGTTAATAATTAATTAAACTAAATGATTATATATCACAATTGATATCTGTAGATGCTCACAGGCACATATTTCAACTCTGCCTAATAACAATTTTTTTATTTTGAAGCATAGTGTGCATTATATACTCGCTTGTGGACCCTCTGAGAACTTTCAGTTAAATTTATCTAAACCTGAAAATGTGAATTTTCAATTGAGAGTTAGCTCAGTGTATGCATCCTTTTGTAACTTGAAGGTTGTTCAAGTAAGGTTTTGCTGTTAATAATCATGTTAAGCCGCTATGGCAGTGTTTGACTTCTAGTTAGAGTTGTAAGTGGATTAAATCCAAATTGTGGAAAATTTTGAACACAAATTTTTTTTCTAGGCACGTGGGGTGTCTATGGACATAAAATTTAATTTCTTTAACTTTTTCTCTATTGGTAATTTGCTGGTTTTTGGGTAGTTTTGGTGATAAATGCATTTTGGTAAAATCTGTATAAATTATAGGAAGTCTGATCGTTAGTGCAGAGACTGGCTGCTGCTAGGAGACTTGGTTGAGCACAAAGGAATTTCCATTATTTCAGCATGCTGTGCTGTGATTGGCTGTAGGTCAAGTTTAAAATGTTGTAATGCTCACAGTATGCATGAGCAGCTTTTAGCACTATTTTGTGGCCTGATTTGTGTAACCTTTATAAATTATATACATGTGAATACTCATTGAGGCCAGCTTGATTATTGGTAATTTAGACTGTCAGTTCAGGAAGCAGTATGAAACTGCTTAACTTATTGTTATTGTAAATTTTTTACTGAGATGTTTGGAAAGCGCCCAGTTTCCGGCGCATGAATATGCTATTTCAATAACTGGCTGGATAAACGCGGCTCTTGGTGCGGCCTACTTGTTGGGAAGGCATGGTGCGAGGTGGAGGTAGCTAGCTGGGAGTGCAGAAGAATGACGGAGGGCGCGAAATCCTGCGGCGGGAAAGAGTAAAGTGATCATCAGTGTTCACTAGCAAACTATCTAATTGTTTTTCTTTTGAATGTTTTCTCTATTCATATAGCGGTGGACAACATCACTGTTGCGAGACAGTAGATTTAACTTGACTTCCAAACGAACTCTGAATTTAACTATTTATTTATAGGCCAAGTTTCTGCGCGCCGCACCCCGGGACTGTTGATTATTCGGCCGGAGTATTACTATTTGTACTGCAGTTGAGCGTAATTGTGTCAACCGTAATTTCATGTGAAATTGCTTGTACCTCTTTGTAAAGTTAAACTACTAAACAATAAGGAATTTGGGTTTGGAAGGTAAAAACTGTTGTGTTTTTTATCAAACATCTCCGAGTTGAGTATGCACTGAGCTATACGAGGCAATAAAGACACCCATTACACAATCAAGCAAGCCTGGTCAAGTGACAGAGCAAATGTATCCAATCCCAACAGATTACTTACTACAAACGCCTTATGATATGACCACATGCGCAACCACTTACTTGGCAATATGTTGATTTTAGAGATATTCGCTGTAAGATTTTACTGTTACGAAAAAATAACATTACATGAACCTAACCTCAAATATTGTGTATTATCTTAGTTGAAAACCAAATTACTCATGGCACAAGTTTTATGCTGTACTATTTTCCATTCACAGTGCTGTTTGCACAACTTGATATTATGCAGATACACAACTGAAAATCACAGGTATGTGCAAACAAGTAACATGTAGGGCCAACTTTACAATAAAATTTCTGCAATAAACCCCGTTACGATCACGTTCACTAGCACTAATAATCATAGTCACAGATGGTAAAAGTTTGAGATGAATGTCCTGTCTCAGTGTTATGTATTTAATATTTTCTATGGCTTTGCTGATTTCCAAAAATGTGATATTATTTTTTACGATTCTCATTCCCTTAAGTTTTAACCAGCAAAATATGAAAACTTAACTTCACCCAGCATGGCAGATTATGAGTATTTTACACTTGTTAATAGTGGTCGGGAGGCATATGTAACATTATGTTCCATAGGCAGGCTTTTATTTTAGAAAATATTACTTTTACTTTAATCGGATGTGTTATCTTTTATGTGTATATTTATTTGCAATCGTTTCCTGTTTACCATTCAGGTGGTTTTAGATTAGAATTTCAAGGGGAAAATAATTTAAGCACCGTGAGTTAAAAATATTAAATATTATATCAAAAATTTGTGAACTTGATATTACTTTGTTTTATATGTAAAGAAAATTCTTTTTTGTATTTCTTCACTTCTTACCCAGTCAGTTGATGATTTCTTGGACGACCATCACATAACTACTGTACCATGACATATTCTATAGGGTAAGCACATAGACCAGGTATGTCAAAAGTGTTTGTTTCAAAGTGTTACTGAACACCAACACAAGTGGTCTATATCACTGATAGTTTGCGATTGTTTCAGTGCCCAGCAGTCGTCGGAGAACTCGGTGAAGGCAGGTCGCAAACTTGGCAACCAGGTTATACGTAAGGGCTACATGTGCATACACAACCTGGGCATCATGAAGGGTGGCTCCCGAGATTATTGGTTTGTGCTCACCTCCGAGAGCATCTCCTGGTACAAGGATGAAGAGGTAGGTGTAGGTGTGTATTCAAGCCTGCTCCTGTCACAATACGTATGTCCCTAATACGTATTATCAAAAAATTGTGGATGTGGGTATGTGTTCCGTAAAAGTTGTGTGTCAGCTCTACTGCTAAAAATTATTTTGGCTACAACAAACAACTTTGATGTTAGCAATGCCTATTAAAAGATGTTACCTTAGTCCTAATGCTATTAAAATCAAACGTAAGTTTCTTGCTCCCTAGCCATACTATATTAATGGTTATGTCCCTGCCATCAATTGCAAGTTCACAGTTGTAAAGAATATTATTTATTGGTGAAAATAATTTATTTAAAACTCCTGTTGTGTTATTCCACCTGCATAACAATTAATTGTCTGAATGGGTGCTTCACTCTGAGCTCTCTTGCTGCCTGTGACCGCCTCGTGCTATCTACTCTTCACTACACACGCTGCCACTGCCAGTTTAGTCTGTGCAGGCTGATATGTGGGTTTTACCTGGATCTTGTGACGGAACTAGTTTAACAACCTGTTTTGGTCTTTTCGTATTGTATTCAACTTTGGATTGCATTTGGAACTGGCTGCATTGATTAGTGAACATGTATTTACTTTGTTTTATTGGAGTACTGTTTTATTTGCAGTTTAATTTTCAGTTTTGTGCCTTACTGTTTCTCATTTCTACAATTTTTAGAGTACACTGAACATTTTGCATGGAATAGTAAGAAAACAGCAGGAAGGATCAGACTTTTGAATCACTTAGGTCCTCTCCTGTTCCTTCGCTTCCGCAAGGGGACTCTTGCTGCATATGATCCAGAAGTGAAGCCTGTTTCATTGTCTTGCCTATATTGAAACATCGAGAAACATACATTTTTGTGGACTTATTTTTTACGGACAGTTTTTCAAGATAAATTTGTCCACTTTGAAGATATCTAATAAAGTAAGAACCATTAATGATAAAAAACTAACATTTTATTAAAACACATATATAGTATGATATAGTTAAACAGCAGCACATTTAAAACTATGCCCACATGATATTAGTTGGAAGGAGTTAGCTCAAAGTATTTTTTTTTATGTAAGCTCAGCTCTTTTTTTTATTCAGTTTCCGAGTGATGGAACTTTGCTCCTTAATTTGTAGTGTCGGCTCATGTGAATGCACTAATTTTAAGCTGGTAATCTCGAGCAAACACCGTGTAAATGTCACTCTTCAGCACTTTCTTTCTCTCTCTAACATTCAGCCCAGCTGCATCGCCACACTGCTCCTTCTGCATGTGGCGGTGAGGATGTGTTGGTGTAGAGGACGAGGACAGTAAAGTATTATCTCTGATAACAGCTAAGAGACAGGAGAGAAGCTGCTTGCGTATATGACAGAGACAGAGAGGAAATGAGATAGTTTTAATATGTGTAGTCTGTGTGTTTATGTAGTGCTTTCCCACCAAGGGCCTAAAGCAGTTTAAGAGGCACTCTAAATAAATAAAAATAAGACAGTCTACAGTTAATGGTGAGATAAGAATGGCAGCATAAGCAAATCCGTGCTTCCATGCCTCCATTTGTTACACACTCGAAAGGTGCACCCTGTGCATATGTGATGTTTGAAAACAGAAGCCCGCAAATGTAAATCACTGTAGTGTTGTTGCTTTGGGAAATAAAATTGTTTAACAGTGGAAATGGTGAGTTTCCTTGCAACTGAAATGTGCTAAGTTATTCATTGATTACACAACTAACCTGTAGTGTGTTTCAGTTATCAATATTGGTAAGGACCCCTAAAAATTGTGAATAAAAATGGCCAATTTCGGTGTTTAAAAATTTTAAAAGCGGTAAAAAAATTCAGTGTTAAAAACTTTAAAGTTGTGTAAAAGTTAGTTACAGTTACAAGCTGTAAAAAAAATTTCAAGCGGTAAAAAACTTTTTGTAATACTATCAGAATGATAATATTCAACCAAAAAGTTTTGATTTTGTCACATTATCATTAATTTCTAATGTCTACAATGTATGCCTGGTACTTTACTTCAATTTGTTTCTTTCATTACCAGACTATATAAATATCCTCCTTTTTGTAGACTTTATTTATCCTGAGTTTTTCTTAAGTTTTGGAATTTTAAAAATTTCCTCTAGTTTATTCAGTCCCTTTCAGTACATGTACAAATTAAAACATTTTATCAAAAAAATGTATAGATCAATGCAGATAATTTGTCTAGCATACCTACTTAAACAGACCAACTGTTTGGTATTTATTCAGTGATGGAAAAGCTGATAACTGTGTTTATCCATGTTTTAGCCATTTAAATTTGTGTTCCTACCCCTTGCGATCCAGAGCAACTTAACAATCACCGTTTACACAAGGATCTGTACGGTGGTGTTTTTCGTTTATTTCTGTTACGAAGATCAGAATTACCGTATATACTCGTATAGTGCGCACCACGATTTTTGCAACGAGTTCCGGCTAAAAAAAATTTAAGTGCCTTGCTAGCATGTAAAAAAAATTATTTTAGTAAGAGACTGTTGCAGCGCAAGGTAGGCTACGATAGATGAGCCAGAGGGGAAGAGGGAAGGAAACGTGGCTGGTAACAAAGAAAAGAGAGAGGAAAGATAACATTCACACTGGCAAGAGTGTGACAACTGAGAGGATGGTGGTGACCTGGTGGATAGGGAGGGGGGTGTATGGCTTGTCTCTCCCTTGTCTGCAGCAATCTATAAATAGCCTGCCAAGCTCACTTGATGCCTGCTGGCAGCCTGCTCATGCGCGCGTGCATGCGTGTGTGTGTGTGTGTGTGTGTGCGCGCACACACACACACACACACACACTCGTGTGCATCTACACAACAGTCCTCTCCTTCCACACTCTTGCTGTGCTGTGTGCCTGCTGCTTCCAGCATGTCCTCCTACCCCCTTCATCCACGAGTTAAGGGCGTTCAAGTGAGGAAAAATTCATAATTTTATATTTGTATAAAATAGTGTTAGTTTTGTAGACATTACTTAAGAGTACATTAACATCTGACGGAAAAAAATTAGCTCATCTATTTTTCCCGTAATGTCACTTCAAAGTCAAAATTTGCATATTTTTACTTCATACAAAACTTTAAAACCAGTAAATATAATGAAATGGAAAAAATCTCATCAAAACTACACGTCACCGTCTACGGCTTGAAGCATATACAAACACATTATAAAATATTTCTGTGTTTAAAATAAATTTCTAAAAGTACCAAAAAAAACTTAAATTTTGAATTTTTTATCTAACATAAGCATTCTTTGTAACGGGTTTTAAATGCTACAGGCCATAGACAGTAACGCGTAGTTTTGATAC
>PNEQ01128310.1:18747-35534 GCA_003012365.1 Medauroidea extradentata
TTCATTATGTTAACTGGTTTTCAAGTTTTGTATGAAGTAAAAATACGCAAATTTTGACTTTGAAGTGCCATTACGGGAAAACTAGATGAGCTAATTTTTTTCCGTTAGAGGTATATGTACTCTCAAGTAATGTGTACAAAACTAACACTATTTCATACAAATATAAAATTATTTTTTTTCCCCACTTGAACAACCTTAACGTGCCATGACAGCAGAGCAATCTTGTCTTTTTTATTTACTGTCCAGCCAGTCTTGAGGAGAAAGCAATACTCAGGAATGTGGCTTGGGGTGGCTACAAGCAGAGGACTGTGCAGCCCCAACCACCACACTGCCTTGCCTTGCCTCGCCTCGCCTCTCTGCTCCTCTCCTCTCCTCTCCTCTCCGCTCCCCTCCTCTCCTCTCCCGGAGAGGTGGGGAAGAACTGTGTTGCCCTTTTCCTTCCTTTCTTTCTCAATGAAAAGATAGCAGATCATTAGATGTCAAGTTATCTTCTCATATCACTTCCGCCCACCACCCACAAACTTTCCTGTCACGTCAAACAAAAAAAATTTGGGTTTTAGCAGCTATGGTTACAGCAGAGAAAGAAGGAGGAGAGGTGGGAAAAAAGAAAAGGAAGAGGAGTAATGATGGAGGAACAGTGCAGTGAGAACATTCTCTCTCTCTCTGCCTCCCACTCTTGACACCTGTCAGTTTACGACTACAACTCCACCTTCGCCCCTCTTCCCTTACAGCCACCGCTTTTTTTCTACTTTTTTTCCTTCTATTTTCTGTATATTGTTCACACCCCTGAATTTTTATCAGTTGTTTTGGAATAAAAGTATGCAGTATACACGAGTAAATATGGTATAAACACATCCCTAAAATGCTGAAACAAAACATTAACAATGTACTTTAAGTCATTGAGATATATATTGCAACTCGATAGACTTTGAACTTTTGCTGCAGCTACTGTCGCTCGACCATCTTGTCAATACTATATCGAGATCTTGGTCCCGTGTGACCATGACCGTGCATGAGTTGATACGCTTTAACTACAAAATACGTTGAGGAATGAATATATCTGCATGAATGTATCTATGGCCACTATCTGTAAAATGTAAACATTAGGTTGTTGATGTGGGCAAATGTAGTTTTTTTTTTCAGTCTTTTCTTTATTTAAATCCTTTACATATTACAGTAAACCCTCTTTTTATCGGACCTCCATTCAGCGGACTTTGTATTTAACGGACAAAATCTGGTGATGCAAAATTATTCCACCGTCAGGTCTACTTGTCACATGCAGCACAAGACTTACCTGGTTATTGTTCTTTGGTGAGTGACATCAGGCACGCACACAGATAGCCGCGTAAGACGGTAAGCAGAGCTAATTACCAAGGAAACACGTGAAACTTGCTACATCATCTTCACGCAACGAGGCAGCGTATGTTCAACAGCTCACGTGTGGTGTAAATGTGCGAGGTGTAGAGAGATTAAATCTGCTGCGGACAAACTAGCGCAACACATGCCATTCTCACGCTCAGCATTTCCGTCCCTTGCCCTTCAGAAATTCTCAAGGACGGCTGCTAGATTATCTCACTGACACGGTATAAGATACTGCGTCGCGATGCAAACAGCGGTAGTTTAGATGGAAATTTTTTTTGTTATATACATTGTAAGTAAACACTTCACTTTGAAATACAAAGCAGTAGCTCAAGTTCACGTGTCACATGTTACCACATAACGTAACACGAAACCAAGCTGATAGCAAGCCGCCTCCTGTACCTCCCCTTCTACTCTTCCACCGCCCTCCTCCCTTGGTTATCTCAATGAGCAGACAAAGACACGTGCTTATCTTTCTACTCCCACCAGTCAGCAAAAACCTTCCCCCTCGCCCACTTCCAGCGATTTTACCACAACAAACACATTGCGTTACTACGCGTATCACACTACTATAAATCTATCGGCTTGTTTATTTTCGTGTGCCGATTTTGGTACTTCGCGATTTACCGAACTACTGATTTATCGGACCATACCTCCCCCCAAATAGTCTGGTAAAACGAGGGTTTACTGTAGTAATGGTGCACATGGACTAATATAATTACAGCTAAATTATAACAAAACAAATCCAGACAAATCTGAAAGGAAAACTTACACTACACATTTTGACAAATGTGCATCAATTGATTTGCGACAAAACATCCACCAAGGCATCTGAATTTGTGTGAAACATCCCTTTTAATGAAAAGATGTTGACATTTTCAGAAAATTTTATAACTACGCCAAATTTTGCAGTATTTTGTGAAATTCGTGGGCCACGATTTTTGTGGTCCTTAAATTTTGGTATATATAAACAGAATAATAAATCTTATAAATGTCTTTTTAAAATATATATGTGCCTTATTTCTATAATTCTAAAATTACTAGCAACACTTTACTTCAGATTTAAAATATATATTGTACCTAAATTAAGTTTTTTTTCTTTCTTTCTCTCTAACGTTGCCAACAATCTACGATCAAATGTACAAAATGTATTTTCAGCATGGATATAAATTTTTTTAGTGGTCTTGAAATTCAATTTAAAGATAGGAATAAGGAAGTGTAATGTGTTCTTTTGTCCACTAAATCTTTAAATAGTGTATAATTAGGAGCACACAATTTTCGTTAATGAGGAAATCGCGAAATTCTTCAAACTGTATACTGACCGTAAGATATTCACAGAAATACTATTTCTGTACAAATATAACTTATTTAAAAGCATTTCGTTTTCGCAAAATTTCGTGCAGTACACAAAATTTTCGATTTTGTGCAAAATTGAAACTGTATACATGAAATCGGTACAAATAATACAAGTAACCGTAATTTTTTACGTGCGGTTAATGGTACAGTCAACTCTTAATTATACGACCCCGGGAATAACGACCCTTTCGATGTAACTACCCTTTTTCCAAGAATCGTGGAAAATTGAAAAAAATTTGCTTAAAAAAATTTAATTCAAAGAAAATTCCTCCCGCACGACGCAATGACCCGCCGGCCGGCCCGAATGCCCCTTCCCATCCCCCGGCCTGACGGCGACCCGCCCACTCCTTTCCCTCCACACGCCAACCACTCCAATAAGGCCGTTCGCTCACCCATTTTTCATAATGTGCGCGTCATAACGTTGTCACTAATGTCTAGTGCCCTTGGATACGGTAGTTGTCTTTCTGCCTGCGATATTACGATTATACGTCGTGTTTATTCAAGCTTTATTACGTTTTTCGTTTTGTTAACTAAAATCTATTAAATATAATTACAATAATATATTTTAATGATGTGTACACAGTAACGTTTATAAATCATTATTTTTTACAAGTGAAAGTAGGGCAGTTCATAATTGACACTACCAAACGTCAGGTCATGTCTCAGATATACGTGGCATAGGGCAGTACGACACTTGACAACAGAGCGTCTGGTGTGAGTCACTAGCCCACACATGTGCTCACGCCCACACATGCGCTCACGCCCACACACACACGTACGCACACGCAAGCGGCTCATCCGTAAATAACAGCTGTGGATACGCTTGTATACGTCTGTGAAAAGAAAATGTGAAACAGCATTGTGTAAGTTTAAAGTTGTTCTGTGAATGTGTTATCCAAGTTTATTAACAATGATCAACATCTTGATGTTTGTAATTGTTTACTGTTGGTGAACAAATTGAAACTGAGTATCAAATCCCTCTCCATGCACATTGGTGAAGTGTGTAAATAACTCGTGCAGAGAGTAGAGAATCATTTATACAAGCAGATTATTTTCACCCGACCGGCCCAGCTAGAGAAATGAAAGAAATGCAAAACAAAGGGAGTAGTGTTATCATCACGTCCCATCTGCTGAGCGAGCGTCGGGAGCTGTGACTAGGTAATGGTTAAAAGTGGCACCAGTGACGCAGTAGCCACGTCGTGTATGTTGTTTTTGAATTAACCAGTTTCCATATAGGTCCTTGCACACACAAACTATCGTACACGTGTGTGTGTGGTCGCTCGCTGCCAAGGCGAGGTTCCAGGAGGCAAACAATTTCATCAGAACGTATGTTGTGCCAACTAGAATTACCGTTGCCGACAAAGTTTTTTCGTAATGTGTCGAAGGTAAGTCTTAGATGTCAATCATGACATACATTTATCCCATTGAAATATATTTACTATTTCAATCAACAACATTGCGATAATACCTTGTAAATCGTTTCGAAATGCCGACATTGCTGGCACTTAATTTACGTTGCTGACAATATTTATGTTTCATTATCATGAATTCATGCTTGATGTTGAGCTACAGAAAGGTCGTATATGCACGTCCAGAGTATCATTTATTCAAAATACTTCACTCCACAGAAAAATAATACTATTTCAATCAACTTTATTGCGACTTTCTTGCAAATAACTTCCAAAAACTGTCGTTGCGGGAGCAAGAATCTATATTGTCAGCGACGTTTTTGCTTGATTCTGATCCAAAGAAAGGTCATATATCCGCTTCCAGGGTATCTATTTATTCAAAATACTTCACTCCACCAAAAAATATTACTATTTCAATAAACTTTGTTGCGGTATTCTTGGAAATAACTTCCAAAAACGGTCGTTGCGTGCGCAAGAACATATATTGCCGGCGACGTTTATGATTTATATTGACCTAAACAAAGGTCGTAGATCCACTTCAATGACATACTTTTAAAAATAACACATTTGCTTTTCAAATTAAATGTGTGTCATTTTATAAAATCACGTTAATTTGGCGCCAAAGACGAGTGAACGCCGATTCAATGATAAAAAACTGTAAATTTCGAGATTGTAGTGGTCGGGGATCGTCGAAAATTTGTCAAAATTCTAATAACGACCCCTCCAAAGTAACGACCCTATTCCCGTGAACCGTGAAGGGTCGTTAAATCGGGAGTTGACTGTATTTCCTTCAGAAATCGTTCCCAAAATAATGCATTCCGGTAATCTTGAGAAAATACGGTGTTAGTAAACATGTCTAAACTAAATCGAAGGTTATTTGCAACACAATGGGCGTTTTTCATTTTATACTGGCAGCAGTTGAGGCCACCGGCGAGCATTTCTTTGTTTACTAACGCAGATGGCCGGGAACTGGATACTTTTTTAATACCAAGAGACGGACTTTTGGCGCGATTATCTCGGCGCTGGAGGTTTAAAAACGATCATGACAGAAGAAAGCTGCTGAAGGTATTCGAAGATACAGGAAGTTAAATGCGTGGTCATTGTTTACATTTACGATGTGTGTTTTCGTTAGGATGTAGCCGGTTTATTTTGACATCATAAAACACATATTTTAGAACTTGTAATTTAGTTTTATTAACGTGATATTCCGTTTTTGATGGCAAATATAAGTGTGAAAACCACCGACAACTACGTGAGCCGATATGCCAAAAGTCGTACAGTAGAACCCCAATTTAACGAAATGCCAAGGGACCTGTAAATGTTTACTCTAAATCAATGTTTCGTTAAATCCGACTCCATACAGTATTTACTCCCCCACCCCCCTCCAAAAAAAATTAAATCCTCTGGCATGTTTTGTTTGCATTTGAGGTATTTTTAAAAAAGTTTATTGTCTCGAAACAATAACAAAACACATTTACCATGAACAGGTAAGTTACAGCTGTGAAGAGAAAAAATTTTACAAAAAAATTTTAAGAACTTTCCAGTGGAACGCTCGACGAGTGTGCGCATGGTGAGTTAGGCAGTCCTTGCGCGCGCCATCAACACGTGAGAAATGATGACTAACACCGCAGAGGCGTCAATATTACCGTCTCTCTGCCGTCCGCTCTACCAACAAAATTCAGGAAATTCCTATGAAAAATTGCAGAAATAAAATTTCAATGAAAACTGAATTAAGTTTGAGAGACAACAGTAAAATAATGATTAAATACCGGCGGCGGCCATTGTGGCTTTTAGGCAGCCGCGGTTGTGAAACAAACTCGCTGGTCTGCTCGCTAAAAATACTTTGCACTTCAGCGTTTTTTTAGCATCGTAGAAACAAATTATTTTATGTTTACGGTAATAAATTTGTTGTTAAAAGTCTGCATAAATAATACGTACTACGTAATTATTTTTATAAATTTGCTAGTTTTATCATGGGACGCAAGAGTAAATATCACGCTGGACACCACTGCATTCTATGGGTAATATAATGAATAGATCATGCTGCACTACAGCGCATTGTAACGGAGATACGAAGCACTATCAGTGATTTAGTTTGTGCGCTGTACGCAGCAACGTTGTGGAGACTGGCTACCTAGATGCTCCTTCATTCACCAGCCGCTAGGATAAGGAACTAGGCGTGCGCTTGTTATTCAATACGTCACTCGCTTGGCTGCGCCTGCTCTTGTAGCCAAAGTTTACAATGAATTTTAACTAATTTTTTTTTTGGTTCCTCGATGGATGGTTTATGCTTTTCTACGGAGAAATATGTACATACTGCGGTCAGCGCTAGTATTTTTACAGACTTACATTGTAATTAATATTCCATTTTATCAAAGTCACTTAGTTATTTAATACATTGTTTTGTTATTTTTGAAGGTTCCTAAAAATCCTTTCGTTCAATCACTGTTTTCGTTATTCCCGAGTTCGTTAAATCGGGGCTATACTGTATCAGTACTTGAGAAGCTAGGGAATATGAGAGTGAAGGATTTTTGGTTTTCAACAAGGAAAAGTACATCATGATGTGTAAATACTGTAACATCATTGTTGATTGGAAAAGGAAGGTTACAGGCGAGAAACACTGCAAATTTAGATTAGCTCATTTGGCCAACAAAGACAAAGCTCAAGCATCAGGGTCAAGAGTAAAGAGACAGGTTACTCTGGAAGATATTTTTGCCACAAACAAAAAAATGTGGGATGAAAAAGTAAAATTCGCAAATGATACTGTGCGTGAATTTGTTGAAGCCAACATTCCTTTTGAAAAACTTGGCCGTGGTAGTTTAAAGAAAATGGCTTAAGAAATAAATTCCAGGTTCAGGTGATTTGCCACAAGCTCGGATATTGCGCAAATCCTACTTGCAAAATCTAAAAGAAGAGGAAGAACAAAGAATAAAAGCAGCTGTCCGAGATCAAAAGGTGACGAAACAACAAATAACAAGGAGAGTGTGGTTTTGTTGTGCTTTTTAAAATTTTGACACCAAGCAGCGAACCTTAGTTAATTAGTGGCAGGTGTTCCCATCCTTGAAAATGCAAATTCAGCAGAATATTCAAGAGCTATTGTTGACATTCTAGTTAACTTTGACATACAATATGAGAATGTGTGTTCATTTGTAACTGATTCTGCGCGCTATATGACCAAATGTGCAGAAATTCTGAAAGTGCTTGTGTCTGAACATATATTGCACATACAATGATGGGCATACAAACTAAATTTAGTTGGCAATGTGTGGTCATCAGAGCTCACCTTATTAAATGAATGTGTGGTGAAAGCAAAAATGGCCTTTCTGAACACGAGAAAAAAAAAAGCATCATTATCTCCACTCTCCAGTTCTTGCGAGATGCTTCAGTTCCAAACCCCAAGCTGTATCCAAGCCCTGTGGTGACTCGCTGGAACTCGTGGTTCACTTCAGTGGCATAGCTAGATGAGTTCTTACCTCACCTTGTAGACTTCTTCAAGAGTGCTCAGTGTGACGATACTTCTTCTGCTACAGAGTATTTCAAGCAGCTGAGCAGTGATCAAGTTGCTGTATTAAAATGTGAAGCTAAGTTTGAAGTGGAACACTGCAAACCAACAGCTGACTTCTTGCAAACTTTGGAAGGTTCATCGTACCCTTATACACATAAACTGAATGTGAAGCTGTGTGATCTTAAGACTGGGTTCAAGCTGGTGAGTGACAATGTTTTTAGTGAAGAAACTTCAAAACTTCTCAGTGATCCAGCTTGCCTTCTAGGCACTACGAGGGCAAAACTGGCAATCACTTGTCAGAAGTCTTTTTTAAAATTATGTTCATTGATGGCATGTGATCCACCAAAATCCTTCATAGAAACTGTGGGCAATTTGTACAACTATCGAGAAATTATTGCCAGGAATGGGAAAGTGGATGCTACAGATTTGCAAGCCAAAGTACGATTTCTGCCCTTACTGTCTGGCTTCCCGTTTGATCAATTCATTCAGGGTTTTTCAGCAACATGTCAGACTGTTATCAAGCCAAATGACCCCACTGATGTTGACATGTTGAAAATTTTGCTTCCTCTGAAAAGTGACTTTTACACATACTCGGTTAGTGCTATTAAATGTCTGTGGATTCCAGTTTCAAACGTTTATAGTGAACGAACATTTTCCATGTATGCAAATATTATGTCAGACAAGCGAACAGCACTTTGTTCGAGCAATGTTGAGCTGATGCTACAGTTAAGCAGTGGTTCCAGTTAATATAAACATATTTTGAGTGGCCTAACGTGGTTTAACCTTCTGTGTAGATCTTTAGGATATTATTCTAGGAAATATAATGTAGGTACTTTAAGATTAACTATTTATGTATTTTAGCTTTGAATTGTGCTTTGAGGTCTAGCGGGCCACATATTTTGAATTTTTGTTCCAGAAATTTCAAGAGTGTAGGCCTAAAGAAACATTTACTGCTTAACTAAAGGACGTTCCATTTTTATTTTGTGTACATTTTTCCAATTTGTATGTGTGTGTTTTAGTTCTGATACAAAGACAAGTTTCATTTCCAAATTGCCATTTCTTTCTTTTACTGCAACTGTAAGACAATATTTTTTTTAGTGGTAACTTTATAAAGTGCATAAGACAATGTTACCACTTTATAGTATTGAGTACGTATTGTATATCTTCTCTCACAAAGTTTTTATTTTATGTGCTTAATACTATAAAGATTATGCATTCTTGTTAAGTATTTTTCATTTGACAAGGTAATTTTAATTTATATGTTTGTTTTGACAGTAGTGCACTAATAATAGAGCTGTACAACTTTGCTGCAATTAACTAAAAACATGTTTAGGAAATAATTGCAATTTTTTCAATGAAATAATTAAACTATGAAAATTGTATTTACCAAAATTATATGCTGAAATGTTGTATTTTATTTGACGAAATCTGTAGTTTTTATTTACCATTTTTGAGTGGTTCTATGTGTAATGAATACGTATATGGAGTCTATTTTGTGGTTTCTATTTAGTTACGACAACACTGGAATATTTAGGGCCGCTGTCACAATGTCTGTTTAAAGTGTTGGTTATCTGACTATATGGTAAATATAAACTAAACTTTTAACTACTGGTTAAAACAATAGCGTTTCTGAAACCGTTAAAATTAGCTAGTGCTGGTTAATGTAAATTTGTCAAACATGCAGTGACGTTTCACATTGTGATTGAACATTGAATTGTTTTTTTTTTATTCACTATAAACATTAGCTTGTAAACAATGGACGAAAGAGGTTAAAAGTGCATCCTGTTTGTTTTATTACCTCTGAAAATGAACTTCTAATTACCCTGGTTGAGAAATGTTCTCATATTGTGGAATGTAAATACAGATGCAGTGACGTAGAAACAGGAAGAGCAATATTGGAAGACAGTTGCAGTCGAGTTCAACATTCTTCGGGCGTGTGTCCACGTACCGACAAAAATTTAAAAGCGAACTACGAAAACTTAAAAAGATTGATCCAAGAAAAGAATAGCGAATAGCATATGCAAGTCTTTAAGACACGTGATGTGGAATGCCACAGAAATTCACTTCAACAGATTTGTACAAGAAAGTCAATATTCACAATAACAAGCATTGATGAAAGTAAGCAGGCTTACAGTGAAACTTATAGTGTTTTGTTTCACTGTTAATGGTTTTGCTTTGCAATTTCCGATGATATTTGTGTAAATTTACTGCAAGGATGTTCGTGTTATTTATATTCGGCGAGCATAACCTCTCATGAATGAAGCCAAATAATAATTGAAGGTTTCTTTTCAGCAATTACAATCTTGGTTTCAAATTTTGAGGCGTTGAAAATTACTTCTTTTTGTTGTCATGTGTGAATCGTTGAATAAAATTCAATTTAGATGTTACTTGCGCTATGTTTAATTTTCTTTATGTTGTAGCAAAAAATATATGCATTTTCACATCTATTTACAAAAAATAAGTAGGCCTTCCTTGTAACCTAACCAAAACTAACCTTTTCCTCTCAACACAAAAAAAAATGTCAATATTAAAACATGAAACATGTTTCTCGCAGTATTAAGTGCATATATTTGTGTAGATAAAATATCTTCACAAAAATGACATTTATCTGCACGAAATTTTTTGGTTTGCAGATACCAATATTGAGTTTTGTTTGCAACCATCATCTTTAAATACATAATTAGGTCTTCCATAACCTTAGTTGTAAAACCACTTCTGAATAGGCATTGATACATTCGTTTCAAATGAAGCTATTATCCAATAAAAATGCAAGAATGAAGACTTCCCTAGTATAACTTCACATTCAATTAATTTTTCTGACTTTGTGTCACATAATCATGTTTTCATCACAAGAGTTATGTTTTATTGCTTAAAAACACACTCTGCCATATTTGTTAAAGGTTCTGATTAACTCAGTAACTGGAACTTCTTCTTGTGTTTAACTCAACCATTGGTTACCACTAAACAGCAGTTTTAAGTTAACAATAACTTGATAAACATAAAACGCTGCTAACCATCACTTAACAGATGATAATCGGAACGTAACCAGACATTGTGAAACTGGCCGTTTAATGCCCATGAAGGGATTTTGTTGCGCACTAGTAGTAGTTTAGGTTTCGATCGTGAGAAATGTGTGTGTTCTGGTACGTCTGCAGCAGCAGATGGCAGCAGCACCAACCACTAAAAGGACTTCCACCTCCTTCTGGAGTATAAAAGTTTTTGCCGGAGTACGAGGTAATCCTTAACACAGCATATGGGTCAAAGAGGAACATACCCTGTCAGTTGCTCATGGCCGCTAGATGGCAGGAATCTATCAACCGGACGTAATAAGTCAACCGCCGTGGAAGTCGTAGTGCACAAGACTTCGTATATTAGTGAACAATCATTTGGTCCAGAGTTTCGTTGTCAAGTGCATGTAAATAAATACTGTAATTAACGTGTGGTAGTGTAATCAGTCATCTTATACAAAAACTGTCTTGCCAAGAACCTGTGTAATTATTTTCATGAGGTATTAGTGAAACTGGTATTATTGTTCAACCCGAGTCTGACGAACTAGTGCTAGTTATTCACATTGAAGCGTAAGATGTCCTCTCATTAGAAGATCGTAAATCCCAGGTGGCATTAGAACACAGCAATGCCTGCCTGCCAGAACCGGTATCACTCCTGCACCCCCATCTTAAGTAGGAAATATCAGACGAGGGACCCCAAAACTCCACGGCACAAGGCGGATAGCGATAGCCATCTGTTACATAAGGCCCAAGGTTTAACTAGGCTACAGCCCACTGAAGATGCTGCTCAGACATGAGACGACACTGCATCCCAGGGTTCAGCAACTCGAAACACGATTCTCAACATGTGCTGAAACACAACCCTTATCGCTGAGAAAACCCAGGCTGTTGAAACAACTGGGCTCAAGACCTAGCACAGTGTTAGTTAGTAGTTGCACCTCCTGATTTTCTCAACTACCTGTAGTGCACTCTGTGCATTGTTCTCTTGGGGGCTCCACTTCCCTGGCTGCTCAAGAAGTAACTGTTCCTATCGGAGTAATCACCTAATGCTCCAACTAGCCAGTAGGTAGGGATCTGTAGAAGGAAAGGCGACACATTTTATGTTTTAGTTAATTATTGGGTTTTCTCGCAAGAACTGACTGAATTCAATTCACTGCTTGCTGTATTTTGGCACATTTAAAAAAAAAAATTAATACAGTGAGGTAACCAAATATTGGCATAAAAAATTTCTTATTGCTAAAAAGTGTTAACAAATATGCTATAATGTTGTAACTGTGTTTCTAAGGAAGTAAAAATTTAATTAAATTATATCACGATATGGTGTCAGTGTTACATGGCCTCATAGTTCCCGAAAATGGCTTTGTAAATTTGATTACCACGTAAAATTGAAGTTAACCTATTTTGGACTTATATAAACCTACGTTTTATACTATGAGTGTATGTTTTAGTGGTTTGAATAGTTTCCAAATTATTTTTTTTTCTTCAAATTATTTTTGAATACTGATTTTTATGCACACACATGTGCTCACACACACATGCACACACACACACACACACACACATGCACACTCACACACGTACATTCATGCACACACACCTACATGCACATGCACACACACACATGCACACACACACAGACAGGCAGACATGCACTCTTGAAAAACAACTGCTATTACATAATCTTGCATTTACAAACATATATAAAAATTTACTTTGGTTGACTAATAAAATCAGCAACATTTAGCTATCCTTACTTGATAACCTTGAAAAAACTTAAAACCAACATGTCTGCACTAGTACTTAAAGCCATGTACTGCAATCTCTTTGCAATCTTCTTCTCTTAAATTTATGTTTATGAGAGAACTCGAATTTGTGTTGTAAGCTAATGCTTACTGCGGATGGCACATCTAATATAGTTTACACCTTGCTCAAATGTGTAAAGATAACAAAAATAAAAAAAAGTACAACACAAAAATGAAAAGTTCTTTGTTAACACTTTGTGACTTGTCTTGATACTGACGCATCAGCTGATGTTGAGGTTATGAAGGTTGAAGTGCTCCGGATAGTTCAGTTTATGGTTTGATTATATGGAGGCGTAACTTTAATTCTGGTTTCATTGAGTAAAATTTACGCCATGTGGCTGTAAAACGAGCGGACGCGAGCTGACATGCCAATTTGCATCAGTCGCCGGGCCAAGAATTCCATTTGAAGCCTAGAAAAACTTTCAAAACCACCCCCCCCCCCCCGGCTATTTCTCAAGCCTAACTTGAATACCTCCAAAACGTATGGGTTAGAGGCTAAAACGAAAGAAATTGCGATCAAACCGAAACGAAAACTAAACAAAAAGAGAAAAACCTACATTCAAAACACAACAAAAATAAAATAAAAATAAAATAAAATATTGGATGTGAGTTCTGACCTGATAAAATAATATAAATAAATTTAAAATAGCTAACTAGGAAGAGGCAATTTAACTATCATTCTAGCCAAAGAGAAAATGTAAACATTAGTTTAAAGACTACAACAAATAGAAATATATAAACAAACAAAATATTTAGGTTAAGTTTAAAAATGTAAACAAATAAAATAAATAAGCTATCATTCTATAGCGAAATACTATAAGAGAAAGAAAATAGTTGCCTGAAATTTTAGTGTGCAGACTTTAGAGAGACTAAATTCCCAAAAGCCTTCCACCGCTCCCAGGGAAACCCGCGTTGCGCCCTCATGGCCTGCACATTTCTTCTTTCCTCCGCCATCGTTACACGACCCATATGTGTTAAATTTTCGCAATCCACCCGCGACTGTCGTCTTGTTGAAACTCCCGACTTCTCGTGACTGACTCTCACTCACCACGACTCGTGACTGACTGCCCGACTCTTTGACTCCCTGCTTTGTATTGATCGACTCACAAGTCACTACCCGACTGCCTCTTACTGACCACGGGAAGGACACGATACCTAAGATATCCCTCGTCGGAGTGATGCAACATAATCCAAATTTACCAAAAAGGAAACAGCAAAATTACACTTAAAAGTACAAAAAAGGATTTCAAATATTGAGTTTATAGTTTTTATTTAAAATAAACAACGAATACTGCGAGGTGGTTCACCCAACACTTCTGCATTAATTATTTCTTGTTTATTTTTATTTTATTTATTTCTTTATGCTTGATTTATTGAATTTGCATTATCTATTTAATTATTTTCAGGTATTGTTGACAGGAGTTTGGTAAGGTATTGTTTGGCATGTTATCTGTATCAGTATGGAAATTATCCAATTTTATATTTAATTTTGTTTATTTAGACTGAAGCAACTTTGAATTTTTAGTTTATTATTATCATTTACAGCTTAATTATTATTGTACTTTAACTTCAGCCTGGGTGTATTGTTGGCAAGTGTAGTTGGATGGCACAGGTGTGCCTACCCAGTTCCTGAAATGGCTATATTTAGATTTTTAACCATTTTTCTACTATTTTTACTTTTCACTGGAGTGCACTTGCATGGCCATTCGTTGAGTGTGCGAGAGAGACGGTGCTATGTTTGCGCGGGCCAGCATGTGCCAATGAAAAGACAGGCAGTTTAAATTTATTAAAAATTATGTTGTAAATTAAAGGGTAATTATGATTTTCAAAGCAGGTTGTTTAAATTATAGGGATTGTATTTGTTCATTATATTTTGTGTAGTTTAAATATTTACTTGCTTGGTGTGCTGGGCTGGCCACCAGGAGCACTGCACGGAGAGAGCCAGTTTGGCTTGGCAAGGTCTGCCATTACGTTACTCTGGTTGTGTCCGCAGATGTAGATGGACGTGTTTCATGAGTCGTTACAGTTGAGTGGGTCGGACGTGTTTGAAACACGTGTGAGGGCGACAAGATGGGGCCGAACCTGCTGTTAGGGGGGCGCAAGCTCCTAGGGATTAGAGTCTGGAAGACTAATGTTTTGTTTGATTAATTCTGTATAATTTTCTTGTTTGTTTTGTTCGGCCGGCGTTACTATTTTTGGCCATGATGAAGAATTAGTTATGTTTGTTTTCTAGCAGGATGCGGACTTAATTTTCTTTTGATTTGGGCTGATTCTCTCCCCGGGAGCGCACTAACCTAAATTTAAATTCAGCTTGTTGTGCAACTGTTGTCTTCTTACTTTTCGGGCTTGACCGAAATGTATTTGTCCGAGACGTACAGATTTGGTATGATCAACTTGTAACCTTTAGAAACGTTGATTAAAACTTTCAGGCCAGATTTCTTCTTTTATATGTGGAAGAAGGTTAAGTGGAAATGCTTGGATAATCATAAATAAGTAAGTCGCAGTGACCAAGGATTGTTGGTTGGTAAGACGATGTAGGCTTCTACGCATCCCGACCTGTCACATATTTTGGTGCAGTGACCAGGATACATGGTCAATACAGCCGGCAACGCGTCACAATACGAACACAAATACTATAATTGGGGACGAAACGTGCCCATTACCGGAACTACTTTCGCGGCGCAATACCCTAAGCAACCCCTTGCAAGGGTTGACCAGTGTGCGTCAACAACCTATGTCATGAAATTCCATGAAGCATGCAATCAACCACAGTGTCTGCACCAGACATCCTACAACCTGGAGAAGCTTGCAACACAAGAAGTTACTCACTTCACCAGGAAAATTTAATAATCTACTAAATGGACCAAAATTCAAAAATATGAAAAATACAAGGAAAAGTTTTTCAACAAAAATAATTTAAATTCTACTGTGGTAATTTTGAAACCAAACAAGCCAGTAAAATAAACAAATGAGTCTACTTTAAAATTCCAGACTGTATTTTATATTTAAATTTTGAAAGATAAATTTAAATTTCTCATGTCTCCAATTAATTACTAGGTTATTGAATCTTGTTGTATCATCCCGAACACCTGGTGAACCAATACTGAACGAGGCATACAGCCCGTAGTTAAATATTTACATTTAAATAAGAAACAATATTTCACGATTTTACAAATATTGGATTTTATGAGGCATTGATTTTACAAGGTCATTCATGGACACCATGAGCCCTAACCTCCCTTTTACTAATACTAGATCTTGTGATGCAGCAATTTTATGTTGTCCTTCCAGCACTGCAAGGCTTTGTAAAATCTGAGTAGAACTGTACAGCCATGTTATGCACTTAGATGTATGTAATAAAGTGTAAAATTCACTATTCGAAATAGCTCGAATACTTCAAAATGTGTGACTCTGTAATTTGTTTTTAGAATTTGAATAATGAAACGTTTATTGTTTGAAAGTATTCAGCACACTCCCAATAGCACCATAGTAGCTTATGTCAACATTTGAGATTTCGACCAGAAGACTCACTGTTTTCTGCTACTCAGAGCTGAATTCACATATCCAGAGTCACCAAGTACTACGAATTGTCGGTAATTTATTTTAATTATCACTCTTTAGTATGGAATTAAGATTCTCCGGATATTCTACAAAATCATAAATTTTCAATCTGAATTTGCGCATTTACCTACCTATATGCATCCTTGTTATTGTTTACGTCGCAGTGTCCACAGATGTTACAGCATGTTGATTGCGGCAGCTGTATGTCTGAAGTCATAGTCGTGGCTTACGAAGTCTACTCGAAGTGATAACGTCTATGACCGTGGTACGAAGACTTGATGCATGCAAATTGTGCTGTAATCTCTATACAGACACATGTAAACACATGGCCGTTAATACCTGGGGGAACAATCCCACACCTGAGCACTCACCCTAACCTCCGCTTGACTTGATGAACACATATTCAGCAGTCAAACGCACACAACATGAACACTGGGAAAGGATTCAACTCGCTACGGCAATTAAAATGACAGTCCCGATAAAATGCACAAAATATATTGACAGAAATAATCCGGGTACATAAGTTATCGCAGCCAACACCAGGCTTAATCAGTACAAAATCCGAAGGCAATCGCTGTTATACCAGTGATACAAATGTGACAAGAAAAAGCCTCACAGGCATCAAAAACACCAATACACTAACTGAAACGGTCAATGCCGCAATTAACAGGCACAAATTAAGCAACTGGGCACGAGCCTATCGCTCGCCCCATACTTGCCTCCCGACCGCGACGACACATCCCCGAGGACAGTGTAGGGAAAGACTGGTAACGAAAGAAAAGTAAAT